>VWZI01020597.1:336060-370181 GCA_013396835.1 Psilopogon haemacephalus | reverse complement strand
GCTGGAGCACCTCTGCTATGAGGACAGGCTGAGAGAGTTGGGACTTTTCAGCCTGGAGAAGAGAAGGCTTCGAGGAGACTTTATAGTAACCTTCCAGTATGTGAAAGGGGTTGACAGGAAGGCTGGGGAGGGACTATTCACAAGGTCGTGTAATGACAGGACGAGAGGTAATGGGTTCAAACTGTCAGAGGGGAGATTTGAACAGAATGTTAGGAGGAAGTTCTTCACAGTGAGGGTGGCAAGACACTGGAATGGGTTGCCCAGGGAGGTTGTGTCTGCTCCCTCCCTGGATGTGTTTAAGGCCAGGCTGGATGAGGCCTTGAGCCACCTGATCTAGTGGGAGGTGTCCCTGCCTATGGCGGGGGGTTGGAACTGGATAATCTCTAAGGTCTCTTCCAAACTAAACCATTCTATGATTCTATGATTCTATGTCATGCTCAGAATCTAAATCTGGTACCAGAAGAATGAAGGGGGTGGCATTTAGAGGATTGGAATTTGCCTTCCCAAGTAGCTGTTACACATGATCCCTGTTTTGCTGGAGATGGTTGAACACCTGCCTGCCCAGGGGAGGTGATTAATTAATTCCATTTGATTCGCTTGTGCATGCAGCTTTTGCTTTATCTATGAGACTGTCTTTACCTCAACTCATCAGTTTTCTTACTTTTACTCTTCCAGCCTCAAGGGGAAGTGACAGAGCCATTGTGCTGTGCCTACTTGCTGGCTGAGATTAAGCCATGACAGTCTCTTTGTAGTCCTGCTTTAACATTTCCTATTCGTACGATGTAAAACAACTCTAACCAGGAAACTACTAACAACCTGCCTGAGCTACTACCTGGAAAATCAAATCCAAGTCATACAAAGACATTTAAACCATTATCCTTTCTGTGTATTCTTAAAACCACCAGTCAGAGGCATTTATTCATGTGAGTGACCTCTAGGCTTGGACGCTAGCTAAGGTAATTCTCTTGGTGTATGTATTTACCAATACAATCTGAATGGCCTTCTCCATAAGAAGAAAGAGAAATGTCAAAGATTGATCATTTTCACAGTTAAGTTCGTTCTTTCTGAGCAACCTCAGCTATGAGGTTAGCAACTGACTGATTTAGTACAGCATCTCATTTGATTTCAGCTTCTCTGCTACTATGAACAGCCCCCCAGTTTTTTGTTGCAGTTCATTCCTAGCAGCACTGTCAAAATGATTCTTTACAAGTGCTGGTTCATCTTCTGGGAGTTTCCACTGCAACAGTTTCCTTTGTGGGTGACATTTCTACTTAAGAAAAGTGTGCAGCAGATCAAGGGAGTTTCTCCTACCCCTTTACTCTGCCCTAGTGAGACTGCATCTGCAATATTGCATACAGTTCTGGGCTCCCCAGTTCAAGAGGAATGGGGATCTACTTGAGAGAGTCTAACAGAGTGCTACAAGGAAGATTAATGTTCTGGAGCATTTCCTTATGAGGAAAGGCTGTGAGACCTCGGGAGTTTTAGTTTGGAGAGGAGGAGATTGAGAGGGGATCTAATAAATGCTTACAAATATATGAGGGCTGGGTGTTAAGAAGGAAGGGACAGCCTCTTGTCACTTGTGCCCTGTGATAGGATAAGGGGCAATGGATGTAAACTAGAGCAAAGGAGTTCCACCTCAACATGAGGAAGAACTACTTTATTGTAAGTGTCACAGTGCACTGGAAGAGACTATCCAGAGAGGTTGTGGAATCTCCTTCTCTGAAGATTTACAAGACCCATCTGGATGCTTTCCTGTATGCCCCGAAATAGACTATATGGTTATGCTCTGGCATGGGGGTGGACTCCAAGATCTCCAGAGGTTCTTTCCAACCCCTAACAACATGTGATCCTGTTTTAGGCAATTATAGGCACCTGGCTTGGCAAATGTATTGGCTGTTTATCACAGTATGTCCTGTAATCATTTTGCCTGTTGGCTGTGGGGTTTAGTTTTATTGTGCAACACATCAGCCTAATGCTCTAATCACATTGAAACAAAGTGCTCATAAACACAATTTCTATCTCTTTTACTGTCTATAACTTGTTGAAGGTGCATTTTAATGCAATGAAGTATTAAATTCCCAGTATGGGAGTGAAGACAAAGTCAATACTTCCTCTATTCTGTCGTACTATTTAGGTAAAGTGTAATCCAAATAGAGAATGTATGAAAAAAGATACCCAAATATTTAAAATTACAAGAAAAACAAACAAATAAAAACCCAGCAAAACAAACAAACAAAACCCAACAACAATAACAACAAAACTTCCAAAATTAGGTTGTCAGGAATAAGTATCCCAGGAGACATCAGGCAGGTGTACTTCTCATTGATTACGGAGTATTTTTTCCTTTACTACACATTTGGAACACCAAGATTTTCTAAATCTGACCCTGAAACATTCCCCATTGTGCTCACATGACAAAAAGAGTCTAAAGTTAAATGTCTTGACTACTTTAAAATTAGTCTCTGCTCCAGGGATACTGAAACTGCCAAGAACATTTCACTATGTTGACATTTTGCCTCTTGACTTGGCCCAAGAAAGCTCTAACTCACTGGAGTAAGTGGGGAATTCCATAAGGGTTAAAGATGTCTCACTCAAGATTCCACTGGTTGCTTTCACCACCTAGTACAACATGGGCCAAGGAGCTGGAGGGGGAGGTGATTTGGGCATCTGTTTGGGGAGGGGAATAATTTGGAAAATAATTGATTGGACAAGGAGGAAATCCTGTTGCTTAACAGATAGAATTGCAGCCTGCCTTTCTCGGAAGAAGTAGAAATGTCTGAAACAAGAATGAGGCACAAAGCTGAACTGTCTCAGGCCATTTGATTTTAGTTTTCTGTCAGAGTTCTCAGACTCATTGCCGCAGGCTCCTTCCCTGGGTGGTGGATATAATCTTCAGCTACAATGTAAAGGGCTTGTGAGGATTAACACATTAAATTTTCAAGTTTACGATGTTTGAGGAACCGATGTTGTGTTGAATATCACAGCCACCAGTGGCTAGACTAATAGGCCTCTGAGCATGCCCAGGGTGAGCTGGATGTTTCCAAAATCTGCTGTCTCATAGGCAATGATGTATTCAGTGCCCTCCCTTCTGACTCCTGGGTGTGTGATTTATGCAACTCTGAAGAGTCTTAGATTATTTATACTCCGATTTCAAACCTCTGTCTCCAGAAATAGTTTCACAGAGAATACATATATGAAATGGACTCTTTGTTCCTTTTTTTATTTTTTCTTTTTTTTTTTTTTTCCCTAAGTAGGAAAAGCAGTCTGGGATATTTCTCCTGCCAGCCCTGACAGACTTCTCATGCTTACATGGGCTGTAAGATATCGTTCCAACTTAAGTCTACATTCCTTATTAGATAAAAATTAAGCTGTTATCTGAAGAGGTATAGGTATGTTGAAATGAACATTGCTGGAATTTGCTATGACTTGGTATGGTCATGGTCTAAATGCTCGAATTCCTGACGATACTCTCCAATGTTTGTGGCAGCAGAATGCAGCTTGTGCTCTCCATATTCTAGTGGTAAACTGGTCAGGGTAATTCACACATCTGTCACTTTTCGATTGAAATATGTGCCAGAAAGGCTGGGAAACTCAAGAAACTCTAAGTGATACAGCCCCCTGGGTGCTGTGTACACACCCTTCCCTAACCAGCTAACAGCAAAGTACTGTGTCTTCCTGATTATTTTGGAGTGCACAAGTGTGAAACATCAAATAAGGCTCTGGCACAATGGCAGGGGCTGACAGGATTTATTTTGGAAAGGATTTCAAGACTGGTAAAAATCTTTTGTCTGAGAATCAAGTCTTTCCTTGGAATTAGTCCCCTCCTCTAAACAGATTCCCAGATTAAGAACAGAAATGACATCAATTGTCTTCTGCTTTAGGTGGAAATCGTCTGCCTAATTTAGCAGAGATGGATTCAGATACAAATTTCTCAGCACATACTTTGGAAGATTAGAAGTTCAGAAGTTTCAGAAGCCAGTCAGCCATTCTTCTATGACACTATGACCAACACTGTGTCCCACTGACAGGAATGATCCATGCAAAGTAGCCTGATTTTAGTGCAGCTGAAAGTCAGAAGTAAACTTGTAAATGGCAAAGGTCCCAGGTCTCTTCTGCTTTATGTGTCTCTCTGGAAGGTGCATGAAGAATTGTTCCAAAGCAGGACTGTAACATGTAGCACTCACCTCTTTTCAGGCATGAGTCACTGTGCAAAATGCAATGCAGTAGAGAAACAAGCTCAGTGGAGTTGTTCAGGTGTAAAACTTGTCCAAGAGAGATCTGACTCAAACTGTATAGATTTAAACTAGAAGAAAATAATTATGAATACTAAATTAAGTTACAAATGAATGGGTCAAAAAGTTGAACTTTTTAAAAAGTTTATTCATCTTTTATCCTTAAGGTGTAGATTTTATTGTTCCTGATACTAAACCCTTCATAGAGATATATAGCAAGATAGACAGGGAAAAGAACTTTAAAAGTGGTGAAGGAGATAACTGTCTTTTTTCGTGTTCCTTTGCTACAACTAAATTCTAATTTTGCTTTCCTGCTGCAAACATTGGAAAGGCTGGAGAAATCAGTTGTTGGTTTTGGTGTGTTGGTTTGTTGCCTTTTTTTTTTTTTTCTTTCCTGCACCAAATCTTACACCACAATTGGAGAAAAGTTAAATTAGCAGCTTTTCATTAAAGAGATCTGTGGTTGCATTTTAATAGGTTGTCTAAATTGTGTTTCATGGAAAGAATACTAAATTTGCTGACAAGGAAACAAAACAACTTTGTTCTTAGAGACTTGTAAATTCCAAGGTCATTCATCTTTTCAACTGTATTTCCTTTGTGTGGTGTCTTCAGACAGATAACACAAGAACTGGAGGCAGAGACAGGGGCCAAAGATTCTTGTTAACTTTGTAAATTTTGGATATAATATTTATTCTACTGAAGGTGATTCTTTTATTTTTTAACTAAGAGATATAATACTCTGAAATCCCCTCAGATGATTTTGTATCTTAGTAGCAGCAGCAGGCAATGTCTACTCTTGCACTTTTTAAATTGATGAAAAAACAGAAAGAAAGCCCTTGGTTTAGATATTAACTGTTCTCAAAAGTCTAATCACTTCACTTTGGTTGCTGCTCAAGATAAGAACTTTTCTGAAAATAAAATCCTGATAATTTATTAACAGAAAATTTGCTTTAGGTTGTTCATCAAGCTACAGAGCAACATGCTACTTTAAATTTCTCTTACCTTGCATTTACTGGGAAATTAAAAGATGTTCACACTTGGACACTTTGGAATATGTAATAGTGTATCTGTGTCCTAATTTGCCCCTTCCAAACTTCAAAGTAGGTAATTTCAGGTCTGTAACATTTTTCAGTTATTACTCTGTGGATCAGAACACGGAGGCATAGCTGTTCTCCACTAACAGTAAAGTTCTCCAGACACAGAAGTTTTTCCAATGTCTTTGATCAAATTATCACCCTTCTTACTCTTCCATAGAGTGCCTAACACACTTGGGGGGGATAATCCTCAGACAGTGGTTACATTTATCTGGTGCAGTATGTAGCTGGTAAGCATTTGGGAACCTTTTTTCAAATTATCAATCCTCTCGTTGTGTATTACCACTATCACTGCTTTTTGTTTGTTTATATTTTAGAAAAGGGACTTCCAAGCTTGTACATGTTATTTTTCACATTAGTGATGTACTCTTTTGCTTTAGGTGCCTATATCCCTTAAACACCTTGAAGGGATGGCCCATTTTGAGGCCTAGGATTGTTCAAAGGGTGAACGAGTTTCCACCATGCATGATGGAATACTTTCTTTTCTTTATTCAATTTTTACTTCAAATTTTATTTTCAAAATTATAGCAATACTTTGTGGGTTCTTAGGCCAGGATATGCCAAACGGCTCCTTCAGTTTTAGAAGCTCAATTATTCTGAGACTCTACTGTGCTTCTTCAAAACAATGTGGCTTTTTCAGACTTGTAAAAATAAGAAGGAAATAAAGAAATAAGAGAGAGTAGAGGAGAGGCTAATGTCTGGGTCAGCCTTCTTTCTCTTTTCAGCACTGCTATTAAGAGTTGTATCCAACACTGGAGTCAAAGACATGGACAATGTTCACTTTACCAGAGAGCTGGCAGTGCTGATATAAAGACAACTGTCAAGAGAGGTAGGTGATCCAGAGGGCAGCATTTATTCACCCTTTCAGTAGATATGCCTCACTTACACGCACATGAAGTAAATATTCATTACACCACTGTTTCTTTCATGAAACTATTCAATCCAGATTCTTGTCCCTGTCAGTCCTGGCTGTATTTTTTGATATCTGTTAAATGTCCTTTGTTTTCCTTCTCTTGCTGGTTGGTTCACTCTGTTACTTAACAGCCTCAGGTGTCTAGGCAGGAATGCACAACTAGCAGCAACTCTCTTATAGCACAGGGAGAATACAGTGCATGCAGTATCATCATTCGCCCTGTTTCTGCATTCCCATCCAGGAATTGTAGGTGACATGGTATGTGGCATTAATTATGCTAGCCGTTTTCTTGGCTTTGGCTAGGACAGGGTTAAGTGTCACAGGAAGCTGGGAGGAGCCACAGCCAGGATCCCTGAACTGAACCAGACAATGGTGAGATCATGCCTGATATGTAAGAGGGGGGAACTGGCACAATTGAAGCAGGCAGACTGAGTGGCTGGGCTGGCTGGCAGCAGCAGTGCTAGCAACCTGCCGCCAGCATGTTTTGGGTGTTGAGCAGTTGTGCTGTATGCTGCTTGTTTTATGTATGATTTCATAGAATCATAGAATGGTTTAGGTTGGAAGAGAACTCAAAGATCATCTAGTTCCAACCCCCTGCCATAGGCAGGGACACCTCCCACTAGAACAGGTCACTCAAGGCCTCATCCAACCTGGCCTTGAACACATCCAGGGAGGGAGCAGACACAACCTCCATGGGCAACCCATTCCAGTGTCTCACCACCCTCGCTGTAAAGAACTTCTTCCTAACATCCCATCTAAATCTCCCCTCTGCCAGTTTGAACCCATTACCACTCGTCCTGTCATTACAAGACCTTGTGAATAGTCCCTCTCCAGCCTTCCTGTAGGCCCCCTTCTGATACTGGAAGGCTTCTGCAAGGTCTCCTTGAAACCTTCTCTTCTCCAAGTTGAAAAGCCTGTCCTCCAGGCTGGAGCAGACGTGCTCCAGCCCTCTGATCATCTTTGTGGCCCTCCTCTGGATTCACTCCAACAGTTCCATAATATTTGAAATGTCCACATTTCATTAATGTTATGGTTTTTACTGTTGTTTCTTCTCCAATTATGTTGCTTTATTAAACTCTTCTTACCTCAGCCTGTGGAGTTTTACCTTTTTTCTCCTGATTCTCCTTCCCATCCTACAGGGTAATAGATAGAAGTCAGAGAGCAGCTGTGTTTTGCTTAGGTACTCATTGGGCCTAAGCCATGACAGCCATGAATTTACCTTTCAAGCTCTCAGAAGGAACAGAGGGTAGACTAACCTATTGTTTTTCAGCAGTCATTTCTTGTCATTACTAGGGTAATTCTCTTAACTTTCAAAAACTGAACATAGATTCAGGTCTTCACACAACTGTGCAAAATTTCAGAAAGCTCTAAAGGATAATGTACATCTGTTCCAAAAGAAACATCCACAGGGTACTCACCTACCTCTGAAGAAATAATCTAATCTTCCCACGTAGTCAAAGACAAGCAGGCAAAACATGATTCATCTCACAGAGAAATAAAATACATCAGATTATTCACATCCTGAGTGTATTTATTTCTCTTCATTAACTGTACTTGGAGCTAATTCAGGGGTACCTACATTGCAAATGCTTAAGGTTGGGCTGAAGAGTCCTTCCTAAAGGGATTTTTAAGTAGAGGTGGACTTGGCCCTTATCTAATTAGCTGTATTTTAGATAAGATTCCTGTGTTTGGGGACAAAATGTTATCATATGGGTCATCTGGCTTTCTCATAAAGATAAGCAAAATCTTTGCTGTAAGAAGGAACTTATATTAAGCTAAGGAAGTCACATGATGAATCTTTCGATAGGGTCTGACTCTTTTTTTAATCATAAACATCAATAATTCAACTTCACTTTTATTCAGAGATTGCAGCTGATGGGACAGAACTGCATGCTTTTGACTAAGTAATTTTCCACAGGATTGAAGAATCCTGTAGCCAAAAGTCTATGCATAATTAGTTATTGCCACTTCTTTAGCAGTATACGATATTATTTTCTAAGAGATGTTGTTGGGTATTTAATTTGTACACTTCACGTACTTTCATCATTCATCCACTCACAGTTATGCCCATCCTTCTTGAAGTCTACATTGGTCCTATTCCAAGACTTCTCTTTCGGCTAGCTAGTCCCTCCAGTCAGACATGTCTCAGCATTATCTGTGTCAAAATTATCATTATTTCACTTCACATTAAAAAAAAAAACCAACAAAAACAAAACACAAACCACCCACAATTATCTGTGTAACTTTCCTTCTTTTTTTCAAGGAATCTCATCAGCTAGTGCTGAGCTAACCAGAGTGTGCCTCTTGCACTAGGCAGTTTAAGGGCTTTTCTGGACATCCCTGCTGAAATACACTGGAGTAGTAAAGAGATCAGTTTCTGTTGCCTATCCTTCTGTAATTCATTATCACTTCCTAAAATAACTGCCCTTCATGAAGGATACATTTGAACTTCTCCTACAGTTAGAAGACATATTTGGTGAGATGGCTGGTGATTTAGGCCCTGCTAGAGTACTTTGAAGTGCAAATGCTGTGATAAGACACCATATCTCAAGGACACTTCCATAGGAAAAGTGTAAGGATCCCTCCAAGGGCAGCTCAACAATAAGACCATTAAGTCTGAAGTATTACAACTAGGTCACAGGGAATAAGGTCAGAGATACAAGGCTTTTGTATTGTACGATGAATGTGAATGAGAGCTGGGCTGCTGAAGATAGTAGTAATAAAAAACATGTTATCAGAACTAGTTTGTTACACAAACTAGCTGACACATCTCAAGGGTCAGCGTGGGTATTTCAAGCATGAAAACTTGCTGAATGGACAGTATATTGATGATAAAGTACAAGATTGTAAATGATGCTTAATGATGGTTGAACAGCGTGTTCTCTTTATATATATGGTCGGAATCATCACTATGGAACACCTATAGACAGACATACTCACATCATAGTCACATGAGGGAAAATAAAATAATACAAAAGGAAGAAAAAAAACCAAGCCCTTCTGCTGTCAGTATAAGCCATAGAATGTGCTGGTAACATATTTTCTCTACAAGCCAGGAACTTCCCTTCAAAGCAGCATGGAGGCAGATGAAGAGATGAAAGCAGGTAGAGAAGCAGATCATGTTCTTGTTAGTTTAATGATTTATGTCTACGTTTGTTTGTCTTTGCTGTGATTAATGACTTACAAATATCCACTCCATAAAGCCTACTCTATAAAGAAAAGAGTCATCCTCGTGGATACAATCACTTATTGTGGGCTGAATCAACCCTCAAAATGTCCCAGTGAATTTGTACCTAACACATGTTTACTTGTAAAGGACAGGTTATTAAGAGCTAAATGACAAAATGTAATTTAGGAGGTAGAGAGAAACACAGGACTGTAGTTAGAATATATATATTTTTTAATTTTTTTTTAAAAAGAATCTTCCACTTTTGATTGTTCTCCTAATCCTTGTGCAACTTTTCATAGTCTCTATGCCTTGTTTTAATTATTGTGCACATCAAAAGCCCAGGGCACACACAGGCTCTGCTGCCACCCTCCTTTCATGAGAGGACTTTTTACTGCTGAACTCTGGAGAGGGGAAACAGTCAAGACTGGTAAATCAGGTGAGAAATATGCCATCCTCTGTGAATGGTGTGTATGGCATTTCCACTCACAGAGTAAGGTCAGATCAGTGTCTTGCTTGGTTTTATTTTTCAGTGGACAGGAAAGAACTATTGATGATATTCTCAGGTGGGGGCCTGTTTCAGAAATTTGTGACCCAGTGGACATAAAGAGGTCAGTTTGCAAAACTGCCACTTTATTTCACATGCTGAAGGAAGGGAAAAGGACCAATGTAAGCGCTCTGGTCAGATCTGCTTTGACTCTGTCCTGAGATGTGATCAGGAGTTAGCCTTGTAGTAGGTCACTTTGTCTTGCTTCTTCTGGAATTTTCTCAATACTTTGCTACTAGCTTTTTTCACTGACTGACATTTGTCTTTGTTTTTGTCCTTCTGCTAGGCGTAAAACAACCCTTACTTGTGTGCCTTGTCTCCGTGACCAATCCAACCTTCACTCAAATTCTGTTCAAATTTGTATTTTGTCAGATAATATTAATTAAATTCATCATGAATTGGAGATTTTTTATTTTCTTTATATCAAGGAGGTGCATCAGTAATGTAACAGAATTGTATGCCAAATGTGATAAGGAGAACAGAACTTTCCTGTTTCAGTCCCATATGCACTATAGGCCAAATTTTCACTCTGATAGAAAGACACAAATGTAACTGAGGGTAAAATTCCTATCAGAGACAACAATTTACCATCTAGTTTGTGGATAGCATGAAATTAAGCAGAACCACTATCCTAAACTGTAATAAAATCTATTGACATCCAAACTATGTATTATGCATATGCAGTCTATTATCCTGAGGCAAAAATGCACAGAGGTTTGACAGCAACCTAATGAAGGAATGCAAAAGAAATAGGATTTAAATAAAAATCTGCAAAAGGACAGGAAAGGTACCTGATAGCCAAAGGGCTGGTTCTCTTTAAGATCTGTTTTAAGAAAGTACAATCCTGGGAGCAGGAAGAGGAGTTATGGGAGCATGATGAGGAAGATTAAGGGGAAATTAATGTGGATGATTGAAAAGATGAAGATTTTTGTTAGGAAATGGGTATCAGTCATGCAGGAGAAGAATAGAATAGAATAGAATAGAATAGAATAGAATAGAATAGAATAGAATAGAATAGAATAGAATAGAATAGAATAGAATAGAATAGAATAGAATAACCTAGGTTGGAAGAGACCTCCAAGATTATCCAGTCCTCCAACATTATCCAGTCCATCACCCAGCCCTATCCAATGGCACTCTCGGTCCTTTCTTGAACACCTCTAGGGAAGTCCATTCCAATGCAAATCACTCTCTCTGTAAAGAACTTCTTCCTGATATTCAGCCTATACCTCCCCTAGCACAACTTGAGACTGTCCCCCCTCATTCTGTTGCTGGTTGCCTGGGAGAAGAGACCAAGACCCACCTGGCTACAACCTCCTTTTAGGTAGTTGTAGACAGCAATGAGGTCACCCCTGAGCGTTCTCTTCCCCAGGCTAAACAACTCCAGCTCCCTCAGCCTCTCCTCACAGGGCTGTGCTCCAGGCAACTCACCAGCTTCATCGCCCTTCTCTGGACGTGTTCCAGTACCTCAACATCTCTCTTGAATTGAGGGGACCACAACTGGACACAGGACTCAAGATGCAGTCTGACCAGTGCCAAGTACAGGGGAAAGATAACCTCCCTTGTCCTGCTGGCCACACTACTCCTCATACAGGCTAGGATGCCATTGGCTCTCCTGGCCACCTGGGCATACTGCTGGCTCACGTTCTGCTCCTATCTACCAGTACCCCCAGGTCTCTCTTTGTCTGGCTGCTCTCCAGCCACTCTGTCCCCAGCCTGTAGTGCTGCCTGGTGGTGTTGTGGCCAAAGTGTAGAACCATACACTTAGCCTTGTTAAATCTCATCCCTTTGGTCTCTGCCCACCCATCCAGCCCGTCCAGGTCCCTCTTCAGGGCACTCCTATCCTCCAACACCTCCTCCTAACTTGGTGTCATCTACAAACTTGCTGATGATGGACTCAATTCCCTTGTCCAGGTCATCAATAAAGGTATTGAACAGGATCAGGATGAGATGATGCAGATTCAGTCCATAGGATGACACAGTATGGTGGGGAGAAGAGAGAAATCCTTCCACAGTGATATTCCACAGCAGGTTTAAAGACAAAGTGGCAGAAAGGGATTGATGCTCCTGATGAGTAGGGCAGGACTTCTTTTGTTTATGGGAATTCTGTCTGA
Source organism: Psilopogon haemacephalus (assembly GCA_013396835.1). Lineage (NCBI taxonomy): Eukaryota > Metazoa > Chordata > Aves > Piciformes > Megalaimidae > Psilopogon > Psilopogon haemacephalus. The sequence goes on along the minus strand of VWZI01020597.1, from coordinate 358,115 downwards.
CCACAAGGAACCAATGCAGCACCTTCTCTTTTATCAGTCTGCTGGCTTCATGGCTGGATATTGACCTGACACAACAACTATATTAAAGACAAAGAGCAGACTACACAATGAAAGACTAACTAGCTGTAACAAGAATGGGGGCAGTGAGAAATATTCAGACTTTTTGGATCTCTAGAAAGTACATTTGCAGTTTCTGTCCAGATTGCAGACTGGTATTTCAAGAAGCTTTTTTTAGTATTATAATTTTAAAGACTCAGCCACAACACAAAGGAAAAGTGCTGAGATCCCATCCTGAAGAGAACACACTAACTGTTTCAAGGAATGTTTTTATTTTATTTTATTTTATTTTAAACACAGCTCTTGTTAATCACTTTTCNAGAGAACACACTAACTGTTTCAAGGAATGTTTTTATTTTATTTTATTTTAAACACAGCTCTTGTTAATCACTTTTTCCCCATCTACCTTACTTATTTAAAAGTTAGCAGTCATCTACATTACCACCCTCAGTCTAAAATGTGTCAACAAGCTGAATCCTACTGGGATTTTACAATTTATTTTTAATGTGTAAATTGTCTTAGAGAATTAGTGGTACTATGATGTTCTTAAAAAGCATATTCTTGCTATCACTGGAGAAATAGAGCTAAATAATAAATTAAAGCCCTTCTACAAAAAAAAAACATTAATTCTTTGCATACATTTGTTTTTAAAGCTCCCTTGTTTGGGAGCAGTGATAAAAAAATACTCTGCACTCTTTTTTTTGATAGTAAGATGAGAGAAGTATAATAGGAAAGTAAAATTAAATTATATTTCATTACTGATGACAACCTGAATAAAACATGGAAAGAGCATTATCAGCCTTCAAGAACTTCTGGCACCTTGACAACAAGCAGAACAAATCTATATCCACTTAAAAGCTCCCACACATTAAAGTACCCCAAAATAATAATCTCTCTGTTCTCTAGCTGCAAACTAGATGAACTGGCAGTGAACAAAAGGAAAGCATTTCCTCTTGAATTTTTCATAAGAGCTATATTTCAAAAGAAGTCTATCATATACCAGGGCACACCCCAATACTGCACTTAGAAATCTTAGAATCCTCTCTGGGAAAAAAAGATTCCCTGGGCACCCAAATTCAATCATATGCAGACTTCATTGAAACTGATCTAGATCAGGAGTAAACAACATGTAAGGACCTGACATTCATACTGATACATGATCCTTTGTTTGCTCTGAAAGCAACCACATGATGCAATGCAGTATAATGTCAGAACTTAGACAGCACATCCAGGCAACTCAGAACTTTGATATGTTCCAAATTAACTTTTCCTTTCTTTCTTTCTTTTCTTTTTTTTTTTTTACATTTACTAGATGACTCTAATGCTGTGTCTAGTGCTGAGCTTCTCAGGACAAGAGACACACGAGTATACAAGACCAAGTCCAGGAAGATGGTCAAAGGACTGGAGCATTTGGCATACATAAAAATGCTGTAAGAGAAGGAACTGTTCTGCCAGACAAGAGAAGGCTCAGAGGAGAATCTTATCGATGTGTATAAATACCTGATCAGGGAGTGTGGAGGCTGTAATGAAAAGGTTCCCAGACTTCTTATTAGCACCCACTGAAACAAGAAGAAGCAATAGGCACAAATTAAGACGTGTGAAATTCTGTTGAAATATAAGGAAAAAAAAAAACAAACAAAACTTTTTTGCTGTGCAGACAACCAAGAGCTGGAAAGTTATGCCTGGAGAAGTTGTCAGCTGTCAATCACTGGAGACATTACAAACCCAGATGGACACAGCCATGAGCAACATATTGTGGCTGATCCTGTTTTGAACAGAGTGTGTGTGCTAGATGATCTCCAGAGGTACCTTACAACCTCAGCAATTGTGCGATAGAACAGTAGCAAAGACTACAGCAGCTGCTTTCCTATAGAGTGTGGCTCATTAGCCAGAGAAGCTGTTCTGGGAGTGCAGCAACTCTGGAAAATACACCTTACATGTAGAGAGCTGCTGGGCTCAGTACTGTAATGGTGGTGAGATCTCAGCTGTTTTCCATAGTTTTCCAAAGTAGTCCACTAAGACTGCAAAAATCCTCTAACCAGAGATCCTGCTTTGTTTTGTATGTTCTGCTTATAGTTGAAGGTCATCTAGGTACACATAGTGCTGCCATAAATAATGGACAATCACTTCAGAGACACAGAATGAGCAAGAATCACAGAGTGAAGCCGGAACCTGCACTGTCCTTGCCAGAATCTCTTTCAGGACGAAAACAAAACAACTCCAGCAGAGGTCACTTAAGGAAAACTTTTAACTTGTTTTGTTGAAAGATTTTCTTTGGCATAGACTGTATCTTTGCATGAAAAATACTACAGGTTTGTTGTGGTTAGGATATTCAAATGTATGCACTTCTTGAAAAGAAATAGAGAGATATCCTCAAAATGTTACCTGCTATTTTCTCAAGTCCTTAAAAAAAAAAAAAAGCCTACATTGTAAAAGTGAACAAAAGAGATTTTTATCCCATTTTAGTTTTCTCAATCTGAGTTTTTAAGAAAGTTAGAGAGCTTCCAATTTACTTTAAATAATCTTAGAGGGTTGTTGCAGACTATGAGATCATTTCCTTTCTTCTAATTCCTTGGAAAATCACTATGACAAAACTTCTCTGAAGTGCCTCTCTGAGCACTATTCTCCATGTTAGGGCCTTATAGGTTTTGTCCATCCTATGTTTTCATTCATATCAGAGAGCCCTCAAGGAGACAGAACAACAATTATCATCGCCTAAGAACTGAGGACTCCTGTGGAGTATCTGAAACAATTCACACCAGTCTTACAATAAACCACTAAGTCTTTACAGAGTAAACTAAAATCTCAGCTGCATCTCCAGTTCCATCTGAGAATGTGAAATACCTCAAGAGTACCTCTAAATAGCAGAATGTGTGGCTCACACTCTTCTGTCTTCATTGCTAACTTCTGTTTCCCTGTTTATGTTATCTTCCTCTTTTTTTTTTATTTTTTTTTTTTAATTCAGTAATGCAAGGTTTTGGTAGCATGGGGGCTATAGGTGGGCTTCTATGCTATGAGAAGCCACTAGAAGCTTTCCTCGTGCCTGATATAGCCAATGCTAGATGACTTGAGAAAACTGTGAGTGAACTTAGTGCACTGAGCCCACTAAGAATGGAAGAGTAAGTGGAAGGGCTTTGTAAGATTTTATTTTATTTCTCATAGTCCTACTCTGATTTGACTTGCAAATAATTTCCCTAGGCTGAGCCTGTTTTGTCTGTGATGGTAACTGGTTAATTATCTCTCTCTGTTTTTATCTTGACCCACGAGTTTTTCATTATGCTTTTTCCTTCCTCTTCTTCTTCCATCAGGCCAAGGAGTGGGAATGATAGAGCAGCTTCAATGGCCACAAGGCCACAAACTCATCACGTTTGTTATAAACCTACAACGCACCTGTTTTAATGTAGGGCCTTCTTTTCATTTATGTTTACAAGCTTAACACAATACTAACCTGACAAAATAGTAAATCATCTGTGAACTTCAGAAAAAATGGGAAAATATAATCAAAATTGCCTGAATCAAGAGATTTGCTAAACTTGGATGGAAAAATAGAACAAAATAGGAACTGAAAATTATCAAAATCATTAAGATAACTATTGAGTACTCCATGCAAGAAAGCCAACTTGGTAAGTACAATTCTAAGAAAGATGACAAGAAGCTGTTGAGTGGATTGCAATGAAATGAAATGAAAATTAGGACAGTGCTTAGGCAAACATTGTTCCCCATATTTCTGGGATGTGTCTTCACATTTAAGTGTTTAAAAAAAATCATCAAAAGAGTTACCCAAAAGCATATGTTTAAAAACTCTGAGAAATAAATGAAAAATAATAAATGTGAACAAGCCGAAGAATGTATATCTTGGATATATATGCAATATAAGGGGGGAATAAGCAATAAGAAGATGAGAATGGTTTAGAATATCAATTTGGTGATAAGTAATAAGACAGTATTGAGCTTGAGGTAGTATAAAATAAGCATTATCCATACAAATCCTGATGAATTGATGTTTCAAAGAACCATCTTCCCAGAGTCATTGTGAAGCCATGTGAAAATTTGCAGAACATTAGTAAATACACAACAGTGAACTTCTGTGTTATTCGATGGCTATACGCGTTTATCCATCCATGTCATCTATTTATTAAAGTGCCTTGGCTGAAGAAACATGAAGCAAGCTTTTCTTTCCTCATGTGGTAAGAGCAGGTACTACTGTATTCAGCATTAGACTGCTGCTGGCAGACTAGCACATGTGACATGTAGTCTGAAAGCAGGACAGAAATGATGGATCTAGGAAGTGATTGATTTTTTAAACAACGTGCACTGGAGGACCTGCTAGGAATAACATAAGCAGATATGTGATCATGACCAGTGACAGAAGAAGGATTGGTAAATAACAAATTGAGCTCCCAGGATCAAGCAATAAGGGTTTAAACAGTCTGGCAGGCTTTCCTGAGGCAATGCATCACAATGAGAGTTTAGGAAGAGTTTTGGGGGTTGACAATTTTGAGTTTTGCTTCTTCTTTTATTGTTTATTGTTGGTTTTGTTTTTTTCTTTTTAACTTAAAAATGTAACGTACAAGTCCAAGGTATTTATTTCAGAGAAATATCCATGTACATTTCAAAACATAAATTTATCATTTTCTCTGAGCAAAAATGCCTGAAGAGCTGACTGGTGGAGTGACTGTCAAGTATCTGTTCCCATACCTAATCTAGTCTAAACATTTCTAGTCTAACCATGTTTACAGTGTTGTAAGGAACATTTAACACTGCCCACAGAGTCCCACAGCATTCTGATCCTCCCTATCCATCATCCCTACATCCTCACCAGTGCTCTCAGGAGGCCATCAAGAGACTGTCACTGACTTCATCTGTTTTGTGGTAAAACTTGCATGAGGAATTTAGTCTTGTAAGGAGAAAGCTAGCTCTAATTTTTGGCATTTGATTGCTTTGTGGTCTGGGCCACTTTCAGGAATCCTCATGTTCCCCAGATTTGTGTTCTGTGGGTTTGCTAATGATCCAGTTTCTGCTAGTGTTGGTTTATAGAGGAGAAGAGGCAACATTGATTGCTACTGTAATTTATTGAAACATTGGAAGAGATTGTGGCTTGGAAAAGATTTGTGGTCAATAAGAGCCTGTGTGCTATTTGGGATTTTTCTTCTAGGAGGCTACAGAACTTAAGTCTCTGGGACAAGACAAAGAACAGTAACTTCCAGGAGAGTAAAGACAGATTTCATCTGTCCTTTCACAACTGCTTGGATTTTGGTATAGCTGTTGGTCTTAAGGTCCTGTGAAACAGAAATGTCAAATCCTTCGCTTTGAGCCCCGCTATGTCCAGAAGTCCCTTTCAGTGCTAAGTCAGGTGCATCTAAGTTTCTCCATAGGTCAGCACACACGCGACTGATTACACAAAGATGACGAATCAGTATCATGATCCCATTTTACAAGTGCTAACTAGGGAATTACAAAGATCATCACTACCCTCATTCCTGTTTCTTTTCTGGGTCTAACTCATGTATAGTCTCAGCCTCTCTTCTCAAATGTTGCTATGTCTTCATGTCTTTATGGGGTAAGTAAATATTTTGAGTATAGGTACTCATGTTGTTAAAAAACATAACTGAACATTGGGACTTAACTTTCTTAGAGGACTGACAATCCCAGTTTCAACAAAACAAGAGGAACTATTGTAACTAATGCTGCATAGGCTAGTCAGGAAATTGTTTGATAACACACCAGTAAGGTTGCCCATCTTGCCTAGTCCACTGTCTACATTAGATGGTACCATGTTGTTGTGGAAGGCCTAAACTGGCAAAAAGAGGCTTGAACATGTTCTGGCTTGTCCAGACATGCTTTCTGCTCTCCCTCCTTCTGTTATTGGGAAAGCAACTGTGGGAAGGAAGACAAAAGGCCCTGGTGCCACCTTGTCCATCCAAACCTGTTTACAGGGTACCTGCACAAGTTCATACATTTGTGTTCTGCCCTAAAAGGAAAAAGCAAGCCCTGACCTGGTTAAGCTTGGTAAAGTGCCATTCTGATCGGCTAATCTGTGTTCAAAGGCCAATTAGACTCAGGCTACATTGATAAAAGTGATGAGACAACATGCTTGCTGCTGCCACCATTGTTTCTGCCTTATTCTGCTCTCTGCTTCTGGCAGTGCTACTGCCTCATTGCATCCTGCCGTGCTCTGCTAAGCTATAAGTCAGCTCTGCCACATAATAACAAACACTAATGCTTTGGGTTTGTCTGCCTGGAAACTGCTTCAAGTTTACCAGGAACAGGCTTTAAATGCCTCCACACAACGGGCTTGCTTAGCCAGTGTGACACCTGCAAGTCTCCTGACAAGACTGCACTTCTGCAAGACATCCTGCCTGTCCTTTTGCAAGCCTCCCTGCTGAATCTGGAGCCAAGAGGAACCAGGACCAGGTCAGAGATTTCCTGCTTCTCTCCCAGCACCCCTGCTAAGAGCCTGGGAAAATCAGAAGCCTCAATGGCTGAGAAGACACCAACAGAATTCCCTGCAACTGGAAACTGTAGTTAGCCCCATGAGTTGGGAAATAATATTTTTGTGAGTCAATATTCAAAGTCTCTTTAAAAAATCTTTAGCAAACTCTTTAATTGAATCCTAGCCTTAGGTCTTAAACAGAAAGGAGCCTCTTGAGTCCATCTAGTGGGCAAGCAGTATATTGACCACAAGAAGTCCTCTTCCAGTTCAATTAAGTTTATTGTTGAAATATTGCTAGTTATTTGTTCTAGATCCAGTATAATGTTCTAGATCCTTTGTATAATGTTTTCATGACCATTGCACAGAAGCAATTATTATTAAAAAATACTGTATGGGTGGTGAGAGTCATGAATATCAACATTAATAAACAATATTAATTTTGAAAAAAAAATCCCATCCCACATTAATTAATACCCCTCCATTACAAATGTGTTTATGAAAGGTCATTGCTGCAATAAAAAGCTTCATTCTTTGGAAGTTTTTGAAAAGGTCTTAGTCTTATCCATCAGGAATAGACTAAATAAGATTGATATTTCCACCAAGCAGGGGTAAGAAATAGATAACTTCTGGAGGTCTTCTCCTTTCTTGTTTTCTATGATGAACCAAACTACCCCTGAAAACCAGATAGTTCAGCCACGCCACAGAAACACAAACCAGCAGGAGAACAGTAAACAGCTTTCATGGAATTTAGGGAATGGAAGCCAATATTTTGAGAAGAAAGAGAAAATAAGAACATTAGGGGATGTGAAAGTAAAGATACACAGCCTGTGGTATCTTTACCGGAATATATTTGGGCCTACAATAAATTAGTTCATTTAGCTTTTTCTCTAAGATACTTCCTTACAAAGCATTTAAGACTCTTAGGGGAACTTAATTACTGCCTAGTAAATGATGGTGGTATATGGTTAGTATTAAAGTTGGTTCAGTTATCAATTAACAAAATGAGAAAAAGGCAATCAAAAATTACTCCTCTTTAGGGCTTGTTACTGACCCAAGACAAATGTGTTGATCTCAACTAATTTCCAAAGTCATAGTAGAAACCACAAAATGTCGGTAAAAGACCCTTTGCTACCAGGCAACATACAGAGAATAAAGATGACTTTAACTATTTTTCACCCTTGCCGGTCCAAGGTAGGCACTTATTGACAGACACGTGTGAAAACGCCTCTGTTGCTGGTGCTTGATGCACCTGATTTTGTAAGAGAGAACTTTAATCTTGAGGGTTGTCAGTTTGGCACATATAATGAGCATGATATTCATTTCAAAAGGAAATCTAAAAAATAAACGACAGGCTAAACTTCGCAGCTCTACAAGCAGAACTGTTGATCTCCCAAGATAGTGTTTCCAGCCCACACACCCTTCATACTACCATGTGCTCTTGCTTCTTTTCTTTTTTTAACCCAATCTTCCTCATTACATTTACTTGGCAGAAATTCCACTGTGGATGCTAGCAATAGACTTGCCTTGATGCTGCACATCACAATCCCCTGTGACAGCTTAATATCTCATTATCAACATTAATAATAAACGTGTGTTTCTCTGAATATGCAATACGAGAATTGGATATATATATTTGGGACATCACACTGCATCTATTTGAATGTGGAATGGCTGCTATAAATGCAAACTTAAAGTGCCATGATTGAAGGACATGATTGGCATGCAGAACGAGGCTCAACTGAGTGCTGTGACACAGACCTCTTGTGTGCCTGAGGGTAAATTATTTGACCCCATGCACATCCTTTTCCTTGTTATTTAAATCCCTCTTGCGCTCTTAGGGAACGATTTAAGTTTGGTGTTCTACATACTGTAACGTTTAAAACTACAGTCCAACTGATACTGCCACCTTAGCCTTCATATGAACCTTAGATATTTACAACTATAAACTGACAAATATAGAACTAAAATCTGGTATCTATATTTCTGAGAATACATACTTAAGAATAGTCAGTGGCTTCCTTTTCTTTTACATGATGCATGATTATAAATATGATTTTCCAAAGAAAGGCAACTTTTATTTTTACTCTAATTTATTATTATTATTATTTAAAAGTTACTATTTTTAAATGAATGAAGTCATTTTAGTATACCTTCAAGTTCCAAAAGATGACACACTACCAAAACAGTCTCACAGATGAAAAAGAAAATTGAAAGGCAAAACATTCTTGTAATAAAATAAAAGCAGGTTATGAAAGCAGGTCTATTTTTAATTTCTGAGAATATTTTTGGTTAGTATTTTGATTTCTAGTATCCAGAGCTGTAAAAATTTCAGAATTGCCTATAGAAGGTAGTGGTCAAAAGGATCACTCTTTTATTGGATATTGGAGACTGCAACTCATTTGGCCTTACTGTGAGAGAAGACATGCCGGTGAGCATAAATTCTTCTCCATAGTAGGGTATTCTGGAACTCCTCAAACACTGTTACTAAGGTAAATTCCTTAATTCATGTCAAATGTGTATTTCAGCCCCAAGGACTGCCACACTTGGCTGAGTAGTCAACAATGATCTCACATTTCATACAAAATTTTAACAAGAAAGATCAAAATTAACAAAACCTCCAGGTCAGAATGTCTGAAAATAATTTCATTCTTTTTTAAGTACAAATTTATAGTAGACACAATAATCCTAGCAACTGCATCCTAACTTTAGCACATCCTGAATCTCAATTTTTATTAAGAAAACACAAGGGCAAAAAAGTGTCTTAAGCTCACGGAGAATATCTAGAAACCAATAGAATTAAGATGAGAAAATTTCACTCTGACAGCCATGTGAGGCTCTAAACATTTCCCACAAAAACTTCTATGAATATGGTCCTGCATAAAGTTCAGAAAATGAAACTATAGATTCTGCTACCAAGAAAGCAAGTACAGTCCAGAAAGAAAGCTCTATATGTGCTCAAAACGGAATGGTGAATTTTCAAAACAGAGAGTAGAATACTCACAAAGAATGCTAGTTCCAAGTATTTTATCTTCTCTCCTGCGTGAAAATAAAAATCAACAAGTGGTTCAAAGTACAGTAGAAACTATTTTACAAAGATGTAGGCAGTGATGTTTAGTCCCTGACAGAAATATAAACTCAGCAGCTCTGGTTTTATCCGAAAGATGGGAACAACAATAGAAATTTTTCAATTTACTGATTTAAGAAGTTAGAAAGGCAGAACTCTTCTCAGCACAGATGTCTTCCCCATCCACCATCCCTTTGAGTTCATCCTAAATATGAAGCTATTGTTCTTTGAAGTTGAGCATATAGGAAATGAAAGTCAAACAAGCACAAGTGAATCTCAGGAAGAAAAAGACTAAACATAAACAAAATATTGTTCTGAAGATGTTGTTTTTCATACACTGTAACTGCTCCGGAACAGAAAAGACTTCAGAAATGTGTCAGAATTAAGAATATGTCATTTAGAATTAAGAATGTCACACAGAATTAAGAATATGTAAATAAATTTTACAGGAACCATGGATATGGCCAAGCAGGTGTAATTAGGAAGGTGTCCAATGCAGAAATACCTTAAAAGTCCATGCTGTAGAGCCCATCAGTTTGGAAGAGATCTTCAAGCAGTGGGATCACAGAGAACCCTAATTGGACTTGTTCTTTAGTGACATGCATAAGCTTCTGTTTTCCTTTATTTAAATAATAAATCAACTCAAATTATATCCCTTAGATGCCCAGTTTTCGTGCAACTGTCCCTTTTATGGGACATTTAAAGGCATTTTAGCTGTTAAAACTAACTTGGCATCCTAGACATAGGTATATCCCGGGCTGACATGCAGCTACCCAAAGCAGATACTTTATGTCCCACAGAACAGAACTGTTCTCTGGCTCATAACCAAATGCTACAATGTGCCACCTTCCCTCTTCTCCTACTTTAGAGAATTGGAATATTCCCAAAAATATTTCCAACATATTATTCTCCTTCTGCTCTTTTCTAAGATCATTGGAAGACTAGTTTCAAACTTACCATCAGTGGCCTCCCACCAATGTCAAAATCACCTTATTTCATGTGTTGATTTGCCTATGTCCTCAAACTGAAACTGTAACTGTCTGAAATCTGTGCACTTGATTTAGTATCAATTTCTTACCTTGAACTTTCTGTAAATCACAGACTTTTCAGAGTCTTGTTTAGACAGTTAGATCAGAGTTTAAACTTGTCGGAAAAGGACCAGGATGATAAACTACTGCAGTATAAACTTGGTTAGAGTCTCTGAGTATCACTCTATTATGAATATTAAATAACAAAGATAATAACCTTGTTTTTGCCAATTTCTGTTCTGCTTCATTCAGCCCATGCAGAGTGTATTGAGATCTCCATCCATCCATGAAACCCTGGAATGTCTTGCTGGCTGGGATTGCTAACAAATGAAAACCATCAGGAAGTGCAATTGCTGCTACATAAATTTTTATAAAAAATAAAACCAATGAAACATTTTTCACTTGATTGCCCAAGGATCAGGGGTTTTCCATCTGTCATTCTGTCTGGCTGTCTAATGGATCCCTCTCCACTACCAGCAATACCTTCTGAATCTAGCATCCAGTTTCAACCTTTCCTGCAAAGGAGTCAGGTTACAAAGATATTCCAGTTTTTGCATGACTGACTTTCCTTTTTGAAGATCAGCACATCCATTAGAGACAGAACGTTCAGTTAACACTACAATGAAAGAGAAGATTCTGAGCAAGCCAATGGCTCTCTTTTCTGTTTAGTCTGTCCTGGAAACTGGTTTTTGTGTGTAAAATATCGAGTCTGTACATGTATTATTTGGAATCATCTTCAGCACATCTTAACTCTTGCCCAGAGAGCAGTAGGAGAGTGATGAAGCGATCTCAGAGAGCTTTTAAAGGGAGTAAGTACATCAAAGGTATGTTAAAGCAGAGGAACCCAAAGTGTTTTATAAAAGTAAAGAGAGACCAGGCTGAAAAAAAAAAATGTGTCTTAGTATCAAAACAAATTAATGTTAAAATGGCACATCTTATTTAATGGTGAATTTTTAACTTGTTTGTATTTCATCTTTATGTGCTGCTCATTGGAATGAGTTTACCACAATGACAGTACATTGGGTTGAAGAGCATATATTAAAGACCCAGAGAAAGATAAAATACATCACTCACATCCATCTTACAGAAATTAGTACATGCATCAGGGCAATTCAAAGCACAAATACAGGCTGGAGGATAAATGAACTGAGAGAAGTCCCTTGAATATGAGTTCAATGGAGAATTCCATTGAATATAAACTAACAATGTGCACTGCAGCCCAGAAAGTCAATTGCATTCAAAGAAGAGCAACCAGCAGGTTGAGGGAGGTGATCCTGGTTCTCTACTCTGCTTTTGTGAGATGCTGTCTGGAATACTGTGTTCATCTCCTCAACATTAGAAGGACATGGACCTGTTGTACATAGGAGGACCACAAATATGATCATAGGCCTGTAGACTGAAGAGAGGCTGAGAGAGCGGAGTTATTCAACTTGGAGAAGAGAAGGCTCAAGAAGACCTTATTGCAGCCTTCCAATACCTAAAGGGGGCCTATAAGAAGATTAAAGAAGACTATAGAGATACTTTTTACAGGAGCATGAGCTCACAAGATGAGGGGTAATGGTTTTAAATTGAAAGAAGACAGATTTAGATTAGATATAAGGACTAAATTCTTTAGTGTGAGGGTGGTGAGGACTGAAACAGGTTGCCTAGAAAAGTTGTGGATGCCTCTTCCTTGAAAGTGACCAAAATCAAGTTAGAGCTGTTGGCAATTAGGTCTAGTTAAAGGTTTTTCTGTCTATGGCAGGGGGTTTGGAAATACATTTTCTTTGTGGTTCCTTCCAAACCATCCTAAGATTCTATGATCCTGTGTTTCACTTCACGTTGCAAATATAATATAAACTGTCAGATGAAGCGATTTCTGGTTTGAAAGAGCACCTCATGAAGCTGTATTCTCTTACTGGTTGTTACAGAGCAAACACTCAGCAGATCTTTCTCTGGTGACTTGGCACTTCTTGGATCCATGTGGGTCCATAAGTGCAGTTCTTATACATCAGGCCTGCACACAAAACCTTGTACACAGCTAAGCTCACCCTTCACAGGAAAAAAAAAAAAAAAAGCTTTTGAAATTGTGTACACAAATTTGATGTCCTCTTTCAGCTATATAAGAGAAATTTTAGGATTTGTGCAAGGCCCCAGATTAAGTTCTATGGAGATTAACATCTTCACCAGAGGACACTAGGAGAACATATTTCATTACAGTACTTTCTTTGGCAGTGAAAACGTCTATGTTTCTCCTACTTTCTATGGCCTAGTCAATCCATGCATTGCACTTCTGTGGCAGAATAAACATATATTCTGACTAGTTCTGTTAACATTTGCTCATTTAAAATCAAGCTGAACTTACACACTTTGCATTAAAAACTCAATATTCATTAAGAAACAATGACTTCTGACAGCTGAGGACCTCAGGATCCTAGACCTGCAATGTCCTAGAGAGGAAGTTTCGGAAGGGGCATAACAACTCCTGGTCAAGCTCAACAGAGATCCTAATTCATGTATATAAAATGTTTAACATAAGCTAACTTACTCACAAACATCAGGTTAATATTTATTCCTTTATTTTTAACTGCTTTAAATGCTTACGGAATGTGGAAATAGTTTGTCATTTATCACCTTCTGTGTTGGAATATCACAGTTATTGATACCACCTATCCTGAGCGAGGTATTATTAATTGATCCCTCTGGACTTACTCTGTCTGAGTCTACTTCAGGCACTGATTTGTTCATTGCCTTTATCTATTTTATTTAAACACTAAGTTTTAAATTCCAGATAATAAAATGGTTACAGGTTCTAAAGCAAATTTCCTACATATAGAATCATTAATATCAACTAAAACCCCCGAATAATTTAAAGAGTAGCTCTGGACAGAACTTGCAATGTAACTTACATATTTAGACTGTTTTGAAACAGATGGTCAGGTGATTTGAAAATCACTCAAGAAAATCTGGAAATTATCTTGCAGCAACATACAGGAATATCTGCTAGGTAAAAAATTAAAAAAAAGATGGGGCTGTTGGTTGGGCTGGAGAGTAAATCAGACTACAATAGATGTATGGTTCCATAGACTGGAAAGAATAATTTTCTGGCTTATGGATATGATATTCACCACGATACATACTTTGGAAAAGAGAGATTCATTCTGACAGGCTATGCTTAGTTGCAGACAGATTAAAATCAGTGCCAATATAGAAACAGGAAGATTATCCTATAAATAAACATGACTAAATGTATGAAGACTCCAGGAATTTGAAGTGACAGTTAAAGTGGCACCTTGTGGTTCATCATATTTGATCCCACTGTGTCAATGTCACAGTGGCAGCTGGTATCAAAAATTGCTGGTGGGGAAGAGGATAATAAGCTTCTTTCCTCATCCTTGCCATCTTTTCTAACCAAGTTATTCATATTTATTGGGGGTGAAAACTGGGACAGTGGTATTGAAAAGCAGAAAAAAAGAAGGGATATCTAGGTTCACTATGCCCAGATCACGCCCTCAAACAAAAAATGTAAAGAAGGTTCACCAGCAGATAGGGATGAAAACAACAGTTATCTCTCTGTAGAAGTTCTGCTCTATGGCTTCTGGTTCAGCCCTGCCCTAAATTCACCTTGTTTTGTGTTACATATAGATTTTAATTGACCTGTACATCTGACTGCCTTGTGTGGTGGAATATGTAGCTCCAAACTCCTTGAGACAGAGTAATATTTGCCTTTAGCTAAATGACTGTCTCATCCATGGAGTTATTGAGTAAAGTGGACAGTAATCCTTTCTTCTTCTCCTATTAGGGGTCTTAGTCTTCCTGGTCAATGTGTAGTGCTCCTAATATGCTTCATCTGGATGCTGAATGTTCCCATGGCTGGTCATTCCCTTGAAAGTCAGATGCTGCAATACAGAATGCTTTACATCAAAAGATTTGACCCTCTTGGTGCCTCCAGAGTCCTGCACTTAGAGCTGAAGTTCAGAAGTCACAACATGGGATTTCATAGAAGGAGCCCACTAGTAGAGGCACAAGAGTTTTGTTGAGTGTATTGAATCTGGAGAAGGTAGTTGGCAGCTATAACAAGGAAAATCCCATGCCTTTTGGCCTTTTAGCCTTTTAGCCAGCTTCACTAGATGAGCCAGAATTGCTTTCTTTACTGTTAGACCTCAGTTTGCTCCAGGAGGGCCAGTCCTGCTCAGTCTATGCACTAGACCATAAATTTCTCCATACCCCATGATGAAACATGCAGGAATGGTATGAACACAGCTTAATATTCATTATTAGCTTGTCAAAGCCTTAGGTGGTACACATGACTTTAAGGAAGCAAGGAATACAGATGACTCAGGATAGCACATGGGTTTCTGGAAACTTTCCATGAATCAGCACAGCCTCCTAACATGGAAATAGATTGAAAGGACACTGCTTTCCAACAATATCTGGAGAACAGCATTTCTAACTGCACGTTAACCCCAGCACTTTGCAGAAATGTCAGCACAGAGCATAAATCTGGTACTACTAACATGTGCGCCCTGATACCCTCAGCACAGACAACTATTTAATGTATTTTCTCTTTAGTGCTGTATTTACATTAAAAGTTGGAGTGCAACTGTTCAAAATGTGCAAGTTAACTTTTCTTCCCTTCCAAAGTGTATTTGTTCCATTGTGATATATGAATGGCATTTGCACATTCATCAGTATCTGAAATCTAGTCTTTAAATTGTCCTATATATGCACATATATTTATAAGTTAATAAAAATATACCCTTTCCACTATTTTTTTCTACAATGAAATAGCCTGTGAGCAAATTACATTTTCTTTTTACTGTTTACTCAGCACAGTGAAAGAATATATTGACTGCTACATTTCTATGACTTTTTTTCTGTACAGCTCATGAAAATGGACTCCCACTCTTATTAGATTCAAGTATTTTCCTCATTTTCCCATAAATCGTCACTGTAGCTATGACCTCTTTACAAACGTTCAGGTAGAAAGAATTAAGACACCTATTTATTTACAGTAATTTCTAAAGCAGCTGTGCACCCACATGCTCCTCATAAGAGTTTTATGCACTGTGGGTCTTTCAGATAGAAGAAAACATGTGGTTGGCATATAAAACCGATCCACTTCAAGAGGCAAATTTCTTAATTGGTTTACTGAAGCCATTATAGTAGCCTGTGGTCTAGACCTTGCTTCTGCTAATCTGTGCTGACTGTTCTTTAGTCACATGAATTGTGCCACTAACTTAGTCAAAATTATACATATAAAAAATGATGTAATGGAACGTTGCTTCCCATTTAATTTCTTCACTTATTTGTTGCTGGCATGTGAAAGATCTTGCGTAATCTGTCACTTGTCAATGAGTAAATAGTGTAGACCTGGAAACAGCCTGGTTCACCCTGTGCTGTGAAATCTCAAATTCTGAGATGGATTCCTGGACATCAAGATCGATCACATGCAGCTCCTAGGAGGAATGTAGCTAGTCAGCCTTGCTAAGCAACGTGGAGGGCTGGATCCTCTGAAGGTTACACTGCTGCACAGAAGCTATGTACAGAAACACACACAGGAAAATTATCCAACTGCATGAACATTTGCAACAACTATCTGCTACCATGTAGTACTATGTAAACAGAAGAAATACCATCACCATGGACATCTCACCTTTTCCCTGTAGGAAGTAACTTCATAAAATCTTGCATTTTGTTATCCTGTGATGCAAACTGTCCTCATAAAGGTCTACACAAAGGTTGGAATTCAACCCTTATGCAACTACAGGAGTAATGGCTAAGGAAAACTGTTGCAAAGTTTTCAAATTGTTTCTGCCTTCCTTGAGGTCAGCCTCAACAGAAGACTTTAGCCCCTGAAATAGGCAAAAGAAATCTGCCTGTTTGGAGTTTATTTTCTAGTAATTCCTTTGTGTTACTAACCATAAACACACAGAAACATGTGTATTGAAACCAATGTACAAGGACATCTGAAATGAGGCATTTCACTTACTGCTGGGGAAGCATGAAAGAGAAAACAGTGATGTCAGGAGATGGTCAGATCACCTAGTGTGCTATTGGAACCACTTGTGGTGAAGAAACATCATCAACTAAACAGAAGGCTGAGGACATAGTGTACTATTGTAGTGTGCACTGTACTACTCTCAAGTTCATCAGTTACACTTCAGAGTTTTTCAAAATATCAGGAAAAATCATAGAATCATAGAATAGTTTAGGTTGGAAGAGACCTCAAAGATTATCCAGTTCCACCCCCCTGCCATAGGCAGCGACACCTCCCACTAGATCAGGTCGCTCAAGACCTCATCCAGCCTCGCCTTGAACACCTCCAGGGAGGGAGCAGCCACAACCTCCCTGGGCAACCCATTCCAGTGTCTTGCCACCCTCACTGTGAAGAACTTTCTTCTAACATCCTGTTTAAATCTCCCCTCTGACAGTTTGAACCCATTACCTCTCGTCCTGTCATTACAAGACCTTGTGAATAGTCCCTCCCCAGCCTTCCTGTAGGTCCCCTTCAGATACTGGAAGGTTGCTATAAGGTCTTCTCGAAGCTTTCTCTTCTCCAGGCTAAGAAGTCTCAACTCCCTCAGCCTATCCTCATAGCAGAGGTCCTCCAGCCCTCTGATCATTTTCGTGGCCCTCCTCTGGACTCTCTCCAGCAGTTCCATGTCCTTCTTGTGCTGGGGGCTCCAGAACTGCACACAGTACTCCAGGTGGGGTCTGATGAGAGCAGAGTAAAGGGGGAGAATCACCTCCTTTGTCTTGCTGGCAACGGCTTTTCTTAATGCAGCCCAGGACACGATTGGCTGTCTGGGCCACGTGTGTGTCCCGGTATGGGATGACAAACAACCTAGAATTGATCCAACCCCTGGGCTCCCTTCTCCTCCTACTGTCCAAGGTCCGGTAGAGGTTGAGGGGCGGGGGCACCCCACGTGGCCCCGGGAACCAGGGGGGACCTCGGGCGGCACATATGCGTGGAATTTTTGAATCAATTGGTCGGCTGGAGAATGCTGAGCACCTGTTGGTCAGTTTCACACNTTTTGTAGGCGTGGGTGGGATATATTTGTATGTAACCTCTCTGTTTCCTGAGTTCTGATTGTTAAAGTGTTGCACCTGGCATTTGAGCAACACGTGCGTTTGTTTCTGCCGACCGGAACCCAAAAGAACCTCGGGGGGGACACTAGGATCCCCTCGTTCCACGGGATATCGAGCCTAATTAAGCTTATCCCGTTACAGTGTGCACACTGTTGGCTCATCTTGAGCTTCTCATCCACCCAGACCCCCAGGGCCTTTTCCAGAGCTGCTCTCCAGCCACTCACCACCCAGCCTGGATTTGTGCTTGGGATTGCACCAACCCAGGTGCAGGGCCTTACACTTGACCTTGTTGAATTTCATGAGGTTGGCCTGGGTCCACCTCTCCAGCCTGTCCAGGTCCCTCTGGATGGCATCTCTGCCCTCTAGCAAGTCGACTGTGCCACTCAGCTTGGTGTCATCTAAAAAAAATGGGAAATACATTTTTAGCTAGCATAATAAATTATTTTAACATAATTAAAATGCAATTTAAAAAATAGGGGAAGGACAATACTTGATTTATAAAATGCTTAAATGATTTCAAGTGGGAAGATACAGACACATACTTTTAATCCAGCATAGAAAACAGCAGAGAAAGATCTTCTTTTAATGGCCTCATTCTTGACTGCATTATGCCATTAATCCAAAGTTGTGTTTGGACAAATTGCTCATTCTAGAGATAACTGGTTTCCTGGCAATTAAATGAGAACAAAAAAAAAAAAAAAAAATTGTTCCGATTAATGATTACTACTACTGCTAATAATTATCACAATGCTCTATCTGAGAAAATTACTCTGATCTAGGCAGAAGTGTGGAATTGTCAGCAAAGAAAATTCTCTGGAAATTAAGTGAGTTTTAGAAAGGAATGTATATGCCAAGCTGATGATTAGGCTATAAAAAGACTCAACAATAACTAATTCATATGCATTTATTTATAGGATTTCAAAGTGTGAAAAGTTCTTAGTGTTAACTGACTAGATACTTTAGAGTGAACATAAGGCTGTCTGGATTACAGCGTCCTTTTAGTAACTTATGATTAAATCATGCTACAGATAGCAAATAAAGCTTTTATTACTAGGAAATAATTTCATCTAGCACATAAAATTGCTGGAAGAGCCTTTTCTTAATTACAAATTTTACTCAATTCTTTGGTACTATCATGCAAATGTTTCCTTAGAAGAGCAAGCACTGCCAAACTAAATTGGAAAAGAAGTCATGGGTTTATAGGCTTAAAAAAAAAAAAAGAGTGNAAAAAAAAAAAAAAAAAAAAAAGTGGTTAAAGCAGTTTTCAGAGAAATGTTCTAGGTGTAAGGTAGGGAAAAGAAGTGAAAAATCACAGACTCAGATGATTATCTCTTGCTTTAGTACAAAATGCTCTTATGGTTGAAAATTGATATGGTCACACCATGGCCACATTCTCTAAAAGCTGATCTGTGGGTCTTGAGGTGAATCATGAAAAATCATCCTGCCTCAGGAGAAATGCTATCCTCCTTTTAAAGGAAATTTATGAGGTATTTTCTTGATTTGATTTTTAAATAAATTCAGAGTAGATCAGAATGGGGCAAGAGCATATATGTTAAAGTACCCACAATTTTCACAGCAGAGTTGAATATAGAGAAGTTTCACCTTCTCTGTTACTCAGCTGAATTAGCTACCTTAAATAGAATTAATCTGTTCTCAAGTGGTAGAAGATAGTTAAAGAAACAGAAAACCAAGAAAAAACAAAACCAAGCAAACAAAATCAGCAAAATAAAACAATGACAATAATCAAACCATGAAACCAACAGACCAGTCAAACCTGACAACAAAAACTTACTTGGCAGTCTGCAATCTCTTGGGAAAGAGTTGGTGCAGTTCGCACAAAGTTCTGATACACTGGAATGACTTTCTACAGCAGGAAGATGCCCTTGATTTGTTGCTGTTGCCATCTAGTGTTCCACAGAGACCTGCTGGAAACAACACTGACTTCTGCCCGGTTTTGTCATCTCCTTTTTTATCTAGTTCCTTCACATTTTTTAGTTTCTCAAATCTGTGGGAATGATCCTTCTGTCCACACCTTTTTTTGACAAACACCTTCCTTGAGCTTCCCTATGAATAAAAATAAGCCCAGTTGACATCAAGCCATCATTTGCATGAGATAGTTTTGCCAAATTATGAAGAATTTGCTTGGGATGTGTTCCAATACGTGAGGAGCTGAGAGAAAGCATCTCAAGGTCAGCATAAAGAAGGAGGGTGTAAGTGGAAGAAGTGTAGCCAGATTCATCATCAGCATGTGTTGTGCTGTAAGAGGAGAACAAAGTTATGCCCCTAGCACAGCTCGGTTGTATAACTCACAACCCGGGTGGCCAGTACAGCAATACACACTTGTTCACATGACTGACTCATGTCCTCACACCTACTGCTGCTGACATGGTCTCTGCCTTTGCAGCTCTAGCTGTAGCTGCAGGTTGCAGGCTTGGGTATTTCATAGAGCCAGTGCCTGCCATCATCCTGGGAAGTTGCCCTGCATGGTGTATTATAGCTGACAGGCTGGTCACAGATGTGCTGCCACTTCTTCTGCTCAGGAGACTCTTACATGATTGTTCCTATTGTGTGCTCTTGCCAAGAAGGCTTTTTGCAAATGTCCTGTACTGTATAATTAAAGAAATGTTTGCATTTGAAGACTCCTCTGACGACAGGATCACATTGACCATATTATGCCTGGGAGCACAGAAGCAGCTGTCGTTCATATATCTCTCTTTAAAAGTTACTCCCTGCAGTAACCTGTCAAGAAAGGAACGAGTGTTACGGTTTTTTTTCATGTCTTCTTTCATCTGTGTGTAGGGCCTTGCATCCTGGGGTGCTAGTAGTTCATAAGCACTGCTACATTCCCTTAATTGCATTTCAGAGAAAATGATCCCATATTGTCCAAATCAGGAGCATGCAGGTAATTATCTTTAATTACATCCCACCAACAGTATTTCTGCTACCTCACCTTGGAAATGCAAGGCACAGCCATGATACAGTCAGGTAGCCAGGATTTCCTCATCTTCCATTTTTTACCCCCTACCTCTGAGTTAGCTCTACTTACACATTTTGCTGCATCTTTAAATAAAAGCAATAAAAAAACATTACAAGCAAATGACTACTTAACTTTTGGTAGCATAGAAACAGATTGGCTTATTCTTGATTGGTTTTGGGTTGTTTCAATAGCTTGCTAAGCAACACCTCTAGGCTGGTGTAATGTTTTCAAACACACTTACTTTAGTGTGTGAGGAGCATTTCTTTTCCCTGGTAAACCCTAGCACCAAGACTACCAAGTAAATTATCAAATGCTCCAAAGCCAGAGCTCCAGAGACAAAACTGCCCCTCATGAATGATGGAGAGTGCATCCAGTAATGATCCAAGCAGTAAAACTCATCAAAAAACCCAGAATGAGTGGAGATGCAAAAAGGTTCAATTACCCATAAAGTACTACAGATCATGCTTAATGCTGGGTTTGGGTGATTCCAAAATGATTGCTTTGGTTTATGGAGAGTTGCCCTTTTTTTTTTCTTTTTTTTTTTTTTTCCTCAGTTATTTTTTCAGGTCAGCATCACACAAAAATCTGATTCTTTTATTTACTTTGTACTGGAGCTGATGGCAAAAAGATAGCAATGCTGTATGATAATGGGACACCTGAAGCAAAGAAAAGGGTAATTTAAAGAAGCAGCTAAGGTTTCCAAACCCCAACTTCATTTTTACAATTTCCATACAATCGTCCCTGAGACAACTCCCATGGACTGCAGCCTTTATCATGGTATTTCGAATAGCAAAATGGATTTCAGGGGCAGTGTGTAGGAGCACAAGTAAGTTAGATGAAAGTGGCAGCTATGGAATTTTCTGAGATAAGGTAGAAAAGTACATCATTATATGACATGATGATGGTGAGCAAAGTTAAAAGAGGAATAGAATAACCCTCCTTGAGATTTCTTTCTTTGTTCAAGTAATTAATATATTATGGACCTGAAAGAAAGGATTAGACAATCTTGTCTCTTACTCAGAGCAACCTTGTTAATAGTTATCTAGCCTTGGAAAAAGCTAACACTATGTATCTTTAGCACTTTTCACCACAGAAGTACATAGTTGGCAGTCCTTACTGCAACCAATAGGAACAGCACCTTTGAAGGGCAAATGTTTGGCTGGGACATTGCAGTTAATTAATATTTTTCTTGTTCATGGTACTGCAGTGTCCCAGCCAAGGTCAGAGCTGCATTCTGCTGGCATTGTATAGATTCATGGAAGGAGCAATTTGCTGCTCAAAGCTCAGTAGAAAGGAATTATAAAAGTTGGAGCAGCCTGGAAACACATTAAAATCAGATGCAAAAGACGTTTGTCTCACAAGTTTTAACCCAGGCTTCCACACAACCTACCATGCCACCTCTTAGCAAAAGGAAAAAAAAAAAAA
>VWZI01020597.1:271492-336029 GCA_013396835.1 Psilopogon haemacephalus | reverse complement strand
AAGAAAAAATTCAGTGATTTTATGTTATCTTCTAAAGAGCAGAAATGCAATGGTAACTTAATTATCCTCCTGAAACAGCAGTTGATATTTGTGGTCAGAAATCATTTGATGCTTACAAGTGGACAAAGTGAACATGATGGCTTTTGCTATGCTGAATACAGCACTTCTTTATTCACAGCAGAACAATCCAAGTTGCATGTGTAGGAATTGCATGGCTCCTTCAAACTGAACACTCTTGAGATGAAACCCTGGACTGAATCAAAATGAGTTTTGCCAAGCAATATTGAAATGGAGATTCTTATATAATGTATATCTCTGGGAATCTGAGTATACATGGGTAATGAATGTAATACAATTTTAATGAGAATTTCATTTTATGACTCAGGATACAAGAAGACATAGCTTCTCCTAATATAATTATCTTTGATTAATCTGTGGGAGTTATTAATTTCAGACAAAAGTTTTGCTTTTTTGAATGTCCAGACTAATGAAATTACTCTTATTAGTTTGAGGGTAGATGATGACACAGATATAATAGGCACTGAAACAGAGATATATTGGACAGCTTACTGGAAATTGAAATTACAGCAAACGAATATTGCACACTGACCCATGAGTACAGCTACCACCTTTTCAACAAGAATTCTTTTCTGTCCCCTCTGTTACCACTTTGAAGATACATGCAATACAATCTGCTTTAAGCTATCACAAAGCACCTCTCAAACACACAGCAGAAATGAGAATGAAAGACTATTAAAGGAACAAAACTGTTTCTGCCCAGGCATATTAACACTGTAATTCATATTCTGTGTTCTGATGATGGCCAAGAGGTTGAGAGAAAATTGGGCCTCATGATGTGTGGAGTTGTTCAGACTCTCAAGAAAATAAAGTCTGAGCTCAGAAGAATTAAAAATCTTATTTCCATCAAGCCAAACAAATAAATACTAGTCTGGATGCATTCCTGTGTGACCTGGACTAGATTGTGGTCCTGCTCTGACAGGGCAGTTGGACTCAATGATCTTCAGAGGTCATTTCCAACCGTTACCATCCTGTGATCCTGTGAAAATGAGAAACAGTAGCAGGGAATTCAAAGAGGTCTAATGAGGGAGACAGTATTAAGGAAGGATATGGTGATGGACTGTACAACTGTTTAATCTCTTTACTTGCAGTCTGCTCTGTTTTACTACGTATTCTGCTCTGCTGAAAAGTGATTCAGCAAGGAAAGCTGCTTGTCTGCCTTCACTGACAGTCTCCATCAGTGATGTGGTATGCTTCATTCATCTCTGCCTGAGAGCAACATGAGTGAAGTGGCTAGAATGCAGAGCAGGAGGACAGTAGAAAACCCACAGCAAATCCAGAAATGGGTAAGCTTCTAGAGAACATGTAAAAAGAGACTATTCCATAGACCAAATGCATCCCCCTCATGTGATGGTTATTTCAGGCAAGAAAGATGCTGAAAATCACTGGATTGAGCCCAACACTGTAAGAAAGAATCAGACCCGTAAGGACATTTTGAAGAAGGAGAGAATCTGGTTGAAAATAATTTAGATTCTGTTTTATATTACTCAACAGATCTTTGATTTGAAAGCTCATTTTAAAATTAATCTTTCAAATACACCTCTTTCTTGTGTCCTCATAAGCACATACGTTTGGTGTTTGCAGTGTGCTCTCCACCCATGCAACTCTGCCTTATTTTAGGTCCCATCAAACCCATGAGAAGCAAAATCTATGGGTTACAAATAATGGGACACAGAATGTTAGTTCCATGCTTCCACAAAATGGAACAGTTAAACTGAAAGATTCATACGTAGAGGAGTTAAGTTTCTGGTTAGAGGATGAAAGCCCAAATGGACATGTTACTAAATAAATTTGTCTCTGAAATAAGCAAACTTCTGAAGTTCTCACACAAAGATTTCACTAAATTTTAACAAGTTTTCCTACAAAGGACTGGGAGAAAATCGAATATTATTTTATTGAATTTTGAGGTGGATGAATATTTCTCATTCTGTCACAATAAGATTATTTAGTCACAATGAGGTACTAAAAATATGATGAAAGATGCTTTTATCTAAATGGCAAATACATTCCTTATATATTCTTACTTTGGGGCATGAACATTAGAAATGTATCTTTTCTTTCAAGCATTATTTTTCCTCCTACACTTTTACCATTATGTTCCTATATTTATAATTGCTAGCAAAATCCATCTCCAGTTGCATCTGTATTCCTGGATGTCCTACCTGCAATACCTGAAGGCAATATACAAGAGTCAGACAGTGGTTTGTTTTTGGTGGGTTTTTTTGTTTGTTTGTTTGTTTTTTTCCCTTACTGGTAGCCTTCTTTGGGCTCTACTACCAAAATCACAAAGAGATTTTGTTCTCTTACGTTCTAATTTTAGTTTTACTTTATTTATTTTAAAGTTATCTGTCATGTACTTATGTAGGTGTTTATAAGTCATGTAATTTATAAGTGAATTTCTCCTTACAGTTGCTGGGAAGAGATCCAAAATATACATTTTACTAAGCTGATGCATGCTCTGCCTTGCTCACCTGACATATGAGAGCTGGGCTTTGGAAGGAGCCATCTCATTTTGAGCCCAAGACCATCTGGACTGAAATACAGTAGAAGCAGGGCAACAACTGCACTTAAGCTCCTCTGACCATGGCTTAACTCCCAGGTGCTTTCCCAGAGTTCTGGTGTTATTTCTAGGATATTACTTAATGAGTGTGGGCCTCAGCATCCCTCTACAAAGTGGCTATTACTCCACAATTTCTGCAGCAGCCATTCAAGTTTGTTTTGTGTCAGCAGAAAATACACCTTTCAGGGGAGGAACATGCAATTTCTGAATCAGAGCATCTACCTTAGTGAGGTTCTGTCCATGATTCTAGGTGTTGTTATAAACAGAAATAATTAACACAAAGCTAGATAATAACAGGTACTATCAGATTTGTACTGTTAAGAGCTTCTTAAAGGCATCTAAATTAAGAAACAAAAATAACCATCTTATTGAAAAAAAAGGAAAGACCTTTCACTTCTATCATTTCCCTCATAAACACATCCCTGGCACTCTCCCTTCTGACTTTTAATTATGGATCTTGTTAAATTCATAAGCATTAAACAAATAGAATTTCCTTACTTAGGCAATCCTATTACAAGTGATTCACATGTACCTCACAATTTTGTGATAAAGGCAATTGTGCATTTTCCTTGTCAGCCTAGAAATAAGCATTGTGTAGAACCATCCTACTCTGTTTTCCAAATTGCAGAGCAATAATTGGCTCGTGGTTCCTAGTCACGACTGAGTTTTTGTATATCGTACTTTGTTTTCTTCTCTTTTTCATTTCCATATCTACAACTTCATTTTAAGTTAAGGGCTGAAGACTCTTAGCAATACAAATAAGCCATTTCTCTTTCTGTGTAACAGTCTTTGCTATTTTAACACACTACTAAGGATGTTTGGAAAGCGTGTGCACTTTCTGTATGTTCAAAAAGACAAATCTTAAATCTACTTTGCAGAATTTGTGACTGCTCTTCCACCCTATAAGACAACATCATGCAACATTTTGATTCTTGAAAATAGATGGTGAAAATCCAACAAGTGGCCTGAGATGCAAACCATGAAGGTATTAGAATGGTGAAAAGCATAAGAAAATACACTACCTTTAAAATATCACTCTGATAAGGGAGGCCCAAAGGCTAACCAAAGATGGTCTCCAATTATAAAAAAGCACAACTCTGTATAAGTAATCTTAATGAGCAATGAAATTAGACAGTGAAGCTCAAAAGAAAATTATGATATTTATGCAGAAATCTCATTACTCAAGTGGTATGGAACATTCAACATAGAAATAGATCTGAAAGTGAGAGAGTAATAATTTATCTTTAAGTTTTCCCTTACATATCAATTTTTTAAGACATCCTGAAATGCATAATCGGTACCAAAGCATCAAATGTGTAATGCTACTCGTGATAAAAGGTATAGAATGGTTTAGGTTGGAAGGGACCTTAAAGATCATCCAGTTCCAACTCCCCAGCATAGGCAAGGACACCTCCCACTAGAACAGGTTGCTCAAGGCCTCATCCAACCTGGCCTTGAACACCTCCAGGGAGGGAGCAGCCACAACTTCCCTTGGCAACCAGTGCTGGTGTCTCACCACCCTCACTATAAAGAACTTCTTTCTAACATCCCATTTAAACCTCCCCTCTTCCAGTTTAAACCCATTACCCCTCTTCCTGTCATTACAAGACCCTGTGAATAATCCTTCCTCAGCCTTCCTGTAGGCCCCTTTCAGATACTGGAAGGCTACTCTAAGATCTCCTGGAAGCCTTCTCTTCTCCAGGCTGAAGAGCCCCAACTCTCCAGCCTGTCCTCACAGGGGAGGTGCTCCAGCCCTCTGATCATCTTTATGGCCCTCCTCTGGACTCACTGCAGCAGTTCCATGTCCTTCTTGTGCTGGGGGTTCCAGAACTGCACACAGTACTTCAGGTGGGGTCTTGACAAGAACAAAGAGGCAGAATCCCCTCCCTTGCCTTGATGGCCATGCTGCTCTTGATGCAGCCCAGGACACAGTTGCTGTTTGGGCTGCACACGTACACTGCCAGCTCATGCTGAGCTTTTCATCAACCCATATAATTTTGTTTCCTACAGTGTCTTTATGCATCATAAAATTAGCCAGAGATTATGCACTTCAAAGCAAAGGCCTGTGCTCCAGCATATCAAAGCCATCTGCTGAACAAGTCAGACAGGAACCACCACAGTCACCAAACCACTAGATACTGGCAGCTCTACCCAAAAGGAAACACAACATGTCACACTAGTCTGACATTCCCTGTTGTCAAAAAATATGACTCGCATATGATCCAGCAAGCATCTGAGCAGCTCTAAGTAAAGAAATGGCTCAGATTGATTTTGTCAACTGGATTGAAATAGAAAAAGAAAGGCAAAGAATCTAGGAGCAAAGTGTTCCAGCTCCAGATTGTGGAACTACTATTCTCAGCAAAGGCCATTCATTTTGTCTGTCCTGGTTCAGACAAAAGTCTCAATGATGAGAATCTAAAATAAGTGACACATTTATCACCTTCAAAAAAAAAAATTAAAAGTATTCTGCCAAGATCAAAGAAGATCTGAAATAAAAGCAATACACTGAAAAGAGATTGCTTGGCTTTATTATGGAATTTTACAGCATAAATTCTTTCAGTTATGTCTATACTATTGACTACACATGGCCAAGATATGGAAACAAAGCTGATCCATGATCATCTACACTTCTTAATGTCATGATATTCTTGTGCCAGTTAGAACTTTTTTCAAGGGCTCTTCCTGTTACTCAGTATAGATACAGACACTATGTTTGAGAGAAGTGGAAGAGACTTTATCCAGACATATGTGAGTTTTGCCATGCTATCTGTCCTCTCAGCCTGTAAACCAGGTCCTTCCTTTATCATTCCTCCATATTGAAGAGAATTACACACATAGTTCTATATCATAGTTGCTAAGTGTTACCCACATCCCTGAGCCCTGTAAGTGAACCTTAGAGCTTTAATGGAAGCTTTAATGTGTAGGATGGTAGTATCTCTGACTTAAGGAAATAGTTTGCTCCCACAATTTTCAAGATTAAAAAAAAAACAAACAACTAATTCCTTGTGCTTCAAGATAAAAAAATTAGCCTAGAACTAATGAATTTTCCATTCTTTATGCATTGCTTCAATTACATTGCTATGTATACCCTGAAAAACAACGGAGCAGTGACTGAGCACTGACAAGTGGCTTTACTAGAGCATTGGATTTCATTTGCAGTACAGAAATTGACAATCTTGTGCCTAATATAGTTACTGAACTAAGTCTTTTACCCTGCAAGTGACTGGTGATGAGGAGCTTCCCACATCTTACTTTACTAAGCAGCAGTGTCTTTTGCCCCTTTCTGACCTGCCATGCACCCTAGAGAAGTAAATAAATAAATACATAATAAAGTAAAATACATTACACTATGTAGAGAGGTGCAAAATCCTCCAAACCAGGGGACTATTGAATTTCAGAGGTATATCTGTAGCTCTCTGAGCCTGTCTTGCAGTCTTAGAGCTCCTTGACACCACATCATGCATCTTGGTTTTGTCTGTGTATCAAGATTTTTCTTTTCTGCTTTTATTTCTCTACTCACATCAGTGAAGTACAAACATGGAGTTAGTGACATATTCTGTTTGTTGCCAGCACTCTCTTCTTTCTCCATGCACTAAACTCTTGGCCTCACCTATGCCTCTCTTTCGACTAGAAGTTCTTTGGGGAAAGGGCTTTCTACCACCATGTGTTTGCAGAGCATTTAGCACAAGGAAGCTGTAACATTTGTTGGCTGTTAGGCATGACTATAATAAACATAATAAATAATAATAACCCTTTTAACAGTCCACCAATTACCAGACATCAGAGTAAAACCTTGCAGGAAATGGGAGAGATGTCTGCCCTGGGATACTCTCTGTGCCGTTCTTAAAACAAATTAAGGACAAAAAGAAAATTGTCCATAATGAGCCCTACATGAAAGTTTTCTCAGGGAGGAAAGAACTGTATCAGAAACTGTGGTGAAAGTTCCTTCTGGCCTCATCTTCACTACAGGCGAATGGTCCTGGCCTAATTGCAATTTTGTCTTTTAGTATTTGACAGTAATTGTGGTAGAAGAACAGGCTAAATGGGCTATTGTTAGTAGTGTGTTCTTTCCCCTTTGTCAAATTTGTTTGTAATAGGGTTGTTTGTTTTTTGAGGTTTTTTCCCTCTGTGTTTTCTCATTCCCTCTGTCTCTCCAAACAGCCCTTGTGGTGTTCTTTTCCTCCTTCCTACACACTTTACTTCTTCCTCACTTCGGTCTCTCGCTCTGCACCCCAAAACCATCACTCACACCCCCACATGACATGCAGACATCCTCCCCTACGCTTTTTCTCACAAAAGCTCACGTACGCCTGCTCTGTGTATGGTGTTCCCAGGTGGTGATTAATGAGAGCTCTAGCTGCAGCTAAAAGCTGTGGTGAGTGTCTATATGATAACAAACATTAGTGAAGCTGAGCAAAGCTGAAGCATGCAGATCTCTTCCACAGGTTGATAACACACTTATTTTTTCATAGCAGCTGATTAAAAATATGAACTTCCTGTGCCATCTATATGTCCTGTTAACTTCTGAAGTGGAGAAAAAAAACTGCAGCAGAACACTGGAACAGGTTGCCCAGGGAGGTTGTGGATGCTCCCTCCTTGGAGCATCCAAGACTAGGTTGGATGAGGCCTTGAGCAACCTGTTTTAGCAGAAGTCCCTGCCTATGGTGGTGGGCTGGAACTAGATGATCTTTGAGGCCACTTCCAACCTAAACCATTCTATGATTCTATGGTTCAATGAGCTGTACCCATATCACATTGTTAGGAGGAGATAAGCATCATCTCAGCTTGATTTCTTGTTAACACTGCAATATCAAAGGGATTCTCTTGTTATTCAAATATCACAAAAGAAAAATAGGAAAGGTTTCTGCATCTGATGGTGTCATAGCTTAACCTCAGCTAGCAACTAAGCACCACACAACTGGGAGGGGCAAAACTAGAAAACTCATGTACTGAGACAGTGTACTAGATAAAGCAAAAGCTGTGTGCACAAGCAGAGAAAAACAAGAAACTCATTCACCACTTCACATCAGCAGGCAGGTGTTCAGCCATCTCCAAGAAAACAGGATTTCATCATGTGTAATAGTTACTTGGGAAGAAAAACATTAACACCCAAACATCCCACTTTCATTCTCCTCCCTGAGCATGACATCATATACTATGAGATATCCCTTCAGTCAGTTGGAGTCAGCTGTCCCAGCTGTGTAGACCCCTAACCTGCTCACTGGTGGGGTGAGGTGAGGAACTGAAAAGGCTTTGGTTCAATGTGAGCACTGCTCAGCAGTAATGGAAATATCTCTGTGTTATCAACATTGTTTTCACCACAAATCCAAAATATAGCCTCATACTAGCTATTGTGAAAAAAATTCACTTGACTTCAGACAGAACCAGCACCTATGGTAACAGTGTACATGGGATACCCCACTTTCCATATGATGCTGCACAGGGCTGCATCTCAGGAGTATACAGAGATCCCTGCTGAAGCAGAAGTTGTGAGCTATCTTGGCCTGTCACAGTCTCCCCTAGTGATCTCGTTCAGTGTACACACTTGTACTTCAGGCAGGAGCCACTTAGATCTCAACATGCTTTGAGGAAAACTGAGAAGTGTGCAAACAGAACAAGCGACAGTTAATATCCACTTCTGCATTTTTAACTGAGAAGTTTGGCAGTATACTGTGACTGCATAATGATATAGAGAGAACTATCAGTTGGATAAAGTGTAAAGTGAGATGTCAGAAGTTAAAAAGAGAAAAACAGACAGCAACGATAACAACAACAGCAAAAACCCACAAAACCACAAAAAACCCTGTGTGATCCAAACTAGGTATCCACTACAGCTAATTTTTTTTCCTGAGTTTGGAATTAAAATTTTAATGTGTTGTGATACAGTTATAAAGGAACAGCTGAGTTTCTGTATCACACAAAATCCAGACAAAGTATTTCAGACTCCAGCTTGCATTTAGAAAGTAATTTACATTTAGAGGTTGCATGCATTTGTACCTGCTGTCAGAACCAGGACCAGCAGTTTCAATGTATTGTTCAGCATGGTTAATGAATGGCCAGGTTCTGCCCTGTCTGGTGTCCCAACCAATTTGTACACAAATGGAGATAGATTGTGACTTAAAGCACCAGCTATTGTTCAGCTGACTACATTAGATCCCCTCACATAATTTCTAGTCTTGTTTTCCTTTGTTGAAATTTGTCATATGTGTTATTGGCCTTTGTTATCTTTGCAGTTTGATCTTTTAGCTAATCCTCATGCATTCTCCTTTTCTTCCCTCACTTGCCCTCGTTGATGCCTTTGGAACATAGATTTGAGATAAATGAGGAGTGAGCTGAGATCAGAATCTATTGTGCTTATTAAAGAAACTTTTTGTCTGCTTTGCTCTTCAAGTAAATAGTATATAACAAGGAGGCTACTAAAAGATGAAAATCTGGAATAATGGAAGACCTTATGCTGTTGTGAGAACAATCAGCAAGATGATGAGTAATTGTCTTAGCCTCATACCAAGGGTCCTTATCACATATGCTTATGACTCTACCCAAGCTGATCCTTAGAAAAGAGTAAGACCAAGATTAGATCCTTCTTGAGGAAGGGTGTGATCACATCACTAGGACCTGGCCTCATCATCGAAAGTGTCATATCATTTATTGTCTCTCATGAATGTATCATGAATTCATTCTGATTTGGTTTTCTAATCCTAATAATCTCATCAGAACATGACCATAGAAGAAAACTCCCTGGATGTTTCAGGCTCAGACTCTCTCTGCTCTACATGTATAATGAGTGCTTCAGCTATGATGCTCTGGGGTGGTTGCAGGATTTCTCTTCCTTCTTGTTATCTACCTCAGTGTCACACTGGCACTTAAAAGCTGACCCTTGCCTGAAGAGTTCCACTCTTCAGCTTTCTAGCAGAGAGGTACTGAAGGTAGAGAAGCCAGGAAAAAGGAAATAGGTTAAGCATATACAGATGAAAAATTACTGTACTATCTCTGTCTGAGAAAGACATGGTCTGGCTTGGATATAAAGGGAGGAAACTGAGTCGACACCTCAATTTAAATACTTCATTTCCTCCCCCCACTTCGGCCCCCCTCCTTTTTTTTTTCCAATTTGGAATTCTTCCTCTGACTCAAGAGAACTTCTACCCCAAATAGATAAATATGACCTCTACTGAGTAATTCCCACATCAAGAGCTATGCTGGCGAAATATCCTACCTCACAATATTTTTCTCTATATAATATTTGACAGATATTTTAGTGACTAAGTCATATTTTTACAACTTTTATTTAGATGCATCTCAATTTAAAATCTGAACTTGACTGAAACATTTTCTTCTGTGCAGAGTATGTCCAAAGCTGAACTTCAGCCCAGCTGGAACATTTAGTATTTCCCTGCTGAGTTATATGATCTTTTTAATGGAAATGTCATCTCCACCTTAATTATTGCAGTACATGGAGAAGATGTTATAATATTCATGACAGCAAGTAAAATATAACTAGATGTAATATATGAGAATATCTATTTTCTAAGACTATTGATCTTTGTGGTAGAGGCTCTTGGCAACATCCACTTCTGGATTTTTTAACAGCGTATTTCAGAGAAAAGTAAACAGAATGGCAAAGCCTTATTTAAATGTTTGATTTAGGAAAATTCAATCAAAGATGACATTGTGTCTTTGTATTTCTCAGAATTGGAAACTAAAACTCTGTGGTTTGAATTCTATTTTTATAACTTTCTTCTCTTACTCCATTGTATCTGTGCTTTTATCTATTTCAGAGCCTAAATTCTCTCTCTGTTAATTATGCCCCACTTCCATTAAAGACAAAGGCAGATGTTACTGGATGTGTCAAATTGAAATAGAACACTAATATTGATGGGCATTTTCAATACTTATGGGGTAAGTACTTATTTTATAATGATTCTGTATCTTTTGAACACTGCTGAACTTTGTCCTTATGTCTGACATAATTTTTTTCTCATGGCACTTCAAGCCCAGTGTTTCCAATTGCATCCTTTCTCTTTCCAAATTTTAAGGTCATTATGATGTTTCCCCTCAGTTCTACATAGACAAAATAGCATCAATTTGCTTAGTCCCTCTTCATGAACCATTCACTCCAGATGCATGTTTAGTACGATTTCAAGACAGTTTTGTTCTCCTACCTTCAGAAAAATCAGGCAGAAAGAGCAAAATAAAATTACCCTTTAATGAAATTGCCCTGTGAAATCATCCTAGAATAAACTCCACAGCTGTAGAAGAATTTAGGCTTTATTAATATTCTGAGCTAAATTTATTTTAAATTTGAACATTTTAAATAACTCATTAAAGAGAAAGTAGTGTATGTAAAGGGAAGTAGAAGTTCTATAAAGGTTCTACATTAATAGAGTCATCCTACCACAGGAAATCTCCTCCTTTTATTTTTTTTTTTTTGGTTAAAATTTATTAATCAGTTATTTGAATATGTTATATCAGCTTCAGTATATTGAATCTTTTATTAAAAAGGTACCACAGAGAAGCACATTACATTAACTAACATAGAAAATTCTCATAGATAAATAAATATTAAAATCCAATGGAGACGAAATGCTATTTTTCATGTACGTGTAGTCCCCACTTCAAACACTTCAAACAGGCTTCAATCTGTGTTTTTTCCCTGGACCTGGTCTATATGATTAGTTTACTTTTTACATTTTCATTTTCTTAAGTGGTAATTTTTCTGATTTTTTCCCTTTTGGGAAATAGATAGCAGATAGCCAGTGGAGAAAACACAGATCTTAAGAATTACTTTAAACCTGTGAACTATAGGTTGACTTCTCTTAGCCACCTTTCATGAATGCTGCTTAGGACTAGTCTACCAAGCCATCAGGTTTCTCAGATTTTGAGTTTAAATTTAAGTTTAAAACTGCCTGCAGATACAGTCTAATGAAAAAACTCGTCAAACATAGATAATTGTTTGTAAATAGTTGAAATTAAGGCATCAGCACTTATGGAAAAGTTAGGAATATCTCTCTTTTCCCCCTAGATTTTTTCGATCTGCTGTTCTTACATCACCTAAAATCTGACCTTACACAAGGAAGAAAGTAAAATATCCTTCCTGTTATCCTGTTTGCTTCATGCCTTAAACAACACTTCACCATGTGTTTGCACTGTGAGGGTATCTGGGGTCAAAAATCTATCACCTAGTGTACTTGGTGTGCTGAAGAAAAGAAGAAAAAAAATTAAACCTTACCCAAGATTTAGCACAAGTACAACATAGAGTGCACCAGGTACATGGTCTGGAAAGACAAATCAGGCAACAAGACAGATGTCAGGATTTAATCATGGTAAATAGTCAATACCCTGTACTGTCTGCAGGTAATCTGATTTCCTTCCTTGTCTGTGCAGATCTCCCAGCATACAAAAAAAAAACCAAAAAACACACACACACACAATAAAGTCCCGCAAAACAAAACAAAAAAAAACAAATAAAAACCCCACAAGACCACAAAAACCTACAGAAACTGGTTTCACATTTTACTGAAGGTCTCTATAGCCATATACACAAATATGAATGTAAAAGAACATAGCTTTACACATGATTCACAGAGTTTCTTAAAATTATCTGCACAGCATTGTTGTACCACAGTGCATATATTGCAGAGGGAATGACACAAAAATTAAGGAAAGTTCTCACAGGAAGGAGATGCTTCAGAAGCCTATGTCTCTGGAAACCCAGTATATCACCCAACACAGTCAGTTTAACTTGAACAACCAGCTCTGTGTTACCATATAACACAGGAGGGTGGTAAGACACTGGAACGGGTTGCCCAGGGAGGTTGTGGCTGCTACCTCCCTGGAGGTGTTCAAAGCCAGGTTGGATGAGGCATTGAGCGACCTGTTCTAGTGGGAGGTGTCCCTGCCTATGGCAGGGGGTTGGAACTGGATGATATTTGAGGTCCCTTCCAACCTAAACCATTCTATGATTCCATGTACTTTTTTTCCTGCATTTTACTTGTGACTAATGTACTCTTTTGGTTGTGCTTATATCCCTTGGACTGGAGTATCAGACCTGCATGTTCCTACTTGAAATGCTGACAAATTGAGTCATTATGAACTGCCCTCAGGAATTTCATTGCCTGAGTCTTGACAACTGCTGATGACATTCAAGCATTGACTCTAGTAAGAGGTGCTCAAACGGTTTGAAATCTTTAGCGCTCTCTCTTTCTCACTTGAAATATAAATGGTCAGCTGAACTTCAGTGCAGAGATAATCAATAGGAATCAAGCGGAAGGGAAGAGGCCATGGCAGAGTAGATGGATACTTCAAAAAAGACAATGTCAATACACTTATCCTTTCCTCACACTGCACAAAGACCAATCTGCCTCATAGACATCAGAGTATTCCCCATCATGAATTAGTGTCTCTTACAAGTGTGGCTCTTCACCTTTTGCTTGTAAAATAGGGATTGTAGTCATGCTTGTTTAGCCTTTGGAGCTGTGGAGACATACACATTCTTTGCAACACTCAGCATTGCCTGAAAATATTCAGAAAAAGTATCAGATGCTCTCACTGTGAATAGAGATCTCAAAAAAAGTGAACAGTTCTGAAGAGTGTGGACTGCATTAAAATTCCAGGTGAACCAGTCTTGCACTTTAGTTGTCAAAATGACACATTTCTTCAGTGTAAAACTTTTCCTTTAGTTCTCAATATCAACTTCTATCAGGCAAGATCATTTTCCTACTGTACAAAGATATTAATCTGTGAGAAATATTAACACAAATCCTCCTTTCTATGTTCAGGTATCATGTCCATTGAAAATGAGGCATGTTTACCATACATACAGAGGCAAGAAAAAGCACTCTTTGGTAGTTTGCCCAGGCCAGAGTTATATCTGCACTGAAGGCATTAGCCGAAGCAGCTCATTTTTACATCAGAATGTACAAAAAAGCTGTGGACTAGAGTAGAAAATGCAGAGATTTGCCATGGCCAGGATGACAGATCCTCTTTTTTCATCTGCTACTTGGTAATCCATTCTTGTTGCTGCTGGAGCTGACTACAGATATTCTTACTCTCAAAAATGCTGCTGAAATACGAGGTATCTTTACACTTCTTTTGATGTACCCCAGAACCTTAGATTCCCTCAGACAGAAAGAAAATAATGTTAAATATGACCCAAATTCCAATCTGAATATATCTATGTATTAATTACAGGTTTGCTTTCCTAGGACCAGAGTTGTATAGAGACAAAATGCCTTCCTTATATTATTCTGTGTTTGGGTGTATTTAGATAAAGCCTAACTCTACTATTTTGTTTCTTCTTGGAGTTCAGATCATTCAGACCATTTATTCATGGAGATGAAAAATATAGAATAGAGAAGAGTCACAAAAATTACATAGGAAAGAATGTGTTACATAGCCCCCCGAACCATGTCCTTACTGCTAGATGATAGAACGCAATGTGTTGGAAGGCCAGGAGAAGAATGGTGTTGATGTGTTTTTTAGTTTTTCCCCAGCATGGATGACAAGCCCATTTTAATCATGCTGTGGACATCCCACCATCACTGCCTGGTCAAGTAGTGAAGTTCACAAAACTGGCAATGTAAAGATAGAATATGTTTCTCCCCAGCTTCACTTTCATCTTCTTCTTCAACAAACTATTCCTCCAGAAACATCATAATTTTCTCTTCCTTTCTAAAGTCTCGTGTTTACTTCTTTTACTTACCACCAGCAAATTCTTCAAAGTATCCAAATTACTCTCCCTCTTTGTATTTGTGTAGGGGGAAATTTTATAATTTACTTTTATTCATTTCTTCCTGAATCAAGGTGCTTTAGAAGAATACCCACCACCCTCTCACACTTCATAGTGCTGACACACTTTTCCCTTGTGATATGTAGGTGACTAGATTAGACAACAAATATTGTCTCCCTAGGCATCCTGCTCTCCATCCAGATCTCCATCTGTGCATTGGGAGGCACAGAGCTTTCACTGATAAGAGATGAGACAATAGCTGTTTCTCTGCAAAGGGCAGAACATCTGCCTTGAACATTGGTGGATGTAAAGTTGATTTTGGCCTTTTGTGCTTTTAAGAGTGAGGATAACATGAAAGCATATGAATAGCTATACTGGGTCAGGCCAAAGGTCTGTCTAGCCCAATATTCTCTATCCACCTGTAGCCAAGGGACACAGGAACATACAGGGGCAACATATTGCAATGTTTCCCAGACTATCCTTACAATCTCTAGCTCTTTGCTTTCCAAGACTACTTGAGCCACAATTCTTATAATACCTAGTCCTTGATATTTTTTTCCTTTTGTTTATTTTCCAGCTGTTTGCTGAAGCAATGTTAACTTCTAGCATCCATACTTCATCAAGGAGCTTCCTTGGTATGGGAATAAGCAGCTAACTTTGGTTTCTTTCTTTAGTATGCTAGTTTCATCTGATGACTCCTATAGCATGCACTGGAAGGAACAGTGAACAGCCATTTCCTGTCATCTTCTTATCCCATTCAAGATTGTATAGGCCTTTGTCATAATTCTTTAACTCACCTGCCTTCCAGCTTGAAGAAGTCCACCTAAACTTAAGGAAAAACTTCTTTACTATGGTAGTGATAGAACACTGGAACAGGCTACCCAGAGAGGTTGTGGAACTTCCTTCTCTGGAGACTTTCAAAACCAGCCTGAACAGGTTCCTGTGCAAACTGATGTAGGCAAAGCTGCTTTAGTGTGAGTATTGATGATGACCCCCAAATGTCCCTTCCAACTGCTGCTATTCTGTTTTTCTGAACTATGATCATTTTCATGCTATTTTTTCCCTCTTGTAACTGATGAGAGAGGGCAGTGAGGAAGTCCTTAGCCTGTAGCCAAGGTTAATTACCACAGAGGGTCAGGAGCAGCCTGATGTGGAAAAGTCAGGCCAGACACAGCCCAGGATGGCTGGGCAGGATGGTGGGGTGCAGACTGACATCCTCAGGTTGGACTGAAATGAGGCTTCTGCATCCATGGACAAGGATGTGAAAGGTACTGAGTGAGGCAGATCAGGGCCACCATGTCCTGTGAGTGTCCTCAGGGCCAGAGAACCCATCTTCACATTTAGCTTCATTTGGAATTAACATATCTCATGCCCTCTGAGATATCTATGCAATGCTAACCAGAGATCGTTACTTTAAGATCACGTGCTTGATGCAAATATGCTGAAGCTTGCACTTCAAGCAGTTTCACTATGAACTCATCAATCTACCCACCTCTCTGTGACCACAGCATCTCCAAGCTGGTCTGATCAGAGCTGTTCACTTTCCAACTGCCTCTTTAGTCAAGGTTAGATCTATCAAGCATTGCAATGCTTCAGGGCTCTTCAAATCCATCTGATACCTTGCACAAAAGTGCAAATTAAATAAAACAAACCAGCAACAGCAAACGACAACAAAACCATCAAATATCATAAAAGAATGTAACAGGATGCAAGGCATTCCACCAAACATCACCCTGAAAAGGGCAGTAAACAAATAAAGATCATATGAAAGACACTACTTTTCTTAGTGCATTTCTGGGAGGCACTCATAGAATCGTAGCATGGTTTAGAATCATAAAATCACAGAATAATAGAATGGTTTAGGTTGGGAGAGACCTCAAAGATCATCCTGTTCCAACCCTCCACCATAGGCAGGGACACCTCCTACTAGAGCAGGACACTGAAGACCTCATCCAGCCTGGCCTTTAACACCTCCAGGGAGGGAGCAGCCACAACCTCCCTGGCCAACCTGTTCCAGTGTCTTGCCAACCTCACTGTGAAGAACTTCCTCCTAACATCCCATTTAAATCTCCCCTCTGCCAGTTTGAACCCATTACCCCTCATCCTGTCATTACAAGACCTTGTGAACAGTCCCTCCCCAGCCTTCCTGTAGGCCACCTTCAGATACTTCAAGGTTGCTATAAGGTCTCCTTGAAGCCTTCTCTTCTCCAGGTGTTCTGGTTTGAACTAATTGGAGAATTTTAATGGGAAATTAGACTATAGGCTGAGAAAGAAAAGCATTGATGACTCTACTTCACTCATGGGTTACTGAAAAATGTATAAAAGTTAAAACCCAAAGATAAGACAGACCATTTTGAGACATGCTGGCTGCTGCATCTCTCTCTACCTTCTTAGCTGGATCTGTGTAACTTCACTGACTACTTTCCTGCTGCTAACCCCTCCCTGGCCAATCTACCTCTCCTACCTGGCATGTAAGACAGATAGTGGGGTAAGATTGGGAAGTGGGGGAAGGTGATAGGGTGGTTGGAAATCCCTCTTAGGGAGGGATGTGGTGTTTCTGNTAGCTGCCAAACCACCACACCAGGCTGAAGAGCCCCAGCTCTCTCAGCCTGTCCTCATAGCAGAGGTGCTCCAGCCCTCTGATCATTTTTGTGGCCCTCCTCTAGACTCGCTCCAACAGTTCCATTTCCTTCTTGTGTTGGGGGCTCCAGAACTGCACACAGTACTCCAGGTGGGCTCTGACGAGAGGAGAGTAAAGGGAGAAAATCACCTCCCTTGCCTTGATGGCTACACTGCTCTTGATGCAGCCCAGCACACAGTTGCTATCTGGGCTGCACTCACACTGCCAGCTCATGTCGATCTTTTCATCAACCCAGACCCCCAGGTCCTTTTCCTCAGGGCTGCTCTCCAGCTATTCTCCACCCAGCCTGGATCTATGCTTGGGATTGCGCCGAACCACTCATGCATCAGTGGGAATGGCCTGGGCATTGTGGCTAGCATGCCTGCTCTCAGAAAACAAAAAGTGAGATGATAATAACCTTCACTGATGTATAGTCAAAGGACATGAGCTGACGAACAATTCATGAGCCTTCTGTTAGAGGGGAATGACAAATGATTGATCATATATTTCCACATTGATTCTGGCAGGTGACTTGTGGAATAAGAGATCAATTCCAGCTTGTGAAATGTGTGAAGATCTCAGCAAAAGCTAAGAAAGCAGAAGCTTACATGCGAATTATGTTCTACAGTGCTTGAGAACTTCTAAGTAGCAGCTATTCTTCCCTTTGGGCATTTTATACAGTAAACACTCTATTTTCCAAGGCATTCAACATCTTCTGCTTCCCCCTGATTCTCCTCTGTGTTCAGGGTATTGAATATCATACCAGAATGGACCTTCAGTGGGCCATACATTTTTTAGCAAGGATTTTCAATAATTCACAGCATCAGACTCTAAATATGCACGGATATTAAATGAGAAATTTTCCAGTCTTTTTACCATGCAATTTCAAATGCAAAGAGCCTGTGGTTTCCATGTAGCAGCAATGTTTCAATTTTCTAGCTGTATAAAATGCACGACTAATTGGACTGGTAGAGGAAAGGAGGATTTTTGTGTTTGATAAATTAATCAGTGAGTACTGCTGTACACTTCCCACTAAAATCCTTAATTAGACATAAAATGCCAAAGAATGGGATTTTTTTCTTTATTTTTAGCCAGGAGTTTAGGTTTTAATTGAAGGGATGACTTTTGATCCTCCATTAGTGATAAGAGAAGAAAGCCTTTCAAACGGAAGCGGCACCTTAGCTGTCGCTTAGTGTCTGAGAGGTCCAGCACTGCACTTCCATGAATCCCAGAAGCCTATTGATACTTAGAATAAACACACTAAAAGGATCAAATTGACATGTAGACAAACCAGGGTCCATGAAATCACAAAAGCTTTTAACCCAACTCTCTGTGTAAAAGCATACCTTCTAATTAGCAGTCTAGACTAAATATCAGTGTTTAGCTTATAAAAATGAAACTATCAATAAAGAAAGTTAAATCTGAAATGTTGGTAGAGGCAACAGGCATAAGATGGAAGATCACTCAATCATTCGCCTTCCAATTTTTTTCTTGTTCAGCTTTTCAGTGTTTCCAGAGCTTTTGTAACCGATGAAGACAAAATCTCTGAAGTTTCATTGGTTACAAATTTCACATACAGAAAAAGCAGGCAACCAGGGCAAGCGAGGATATTCTGTAAGAATTCTCTATAGGTCTTTATTCCTGCATTGTACTTCTCAGACGGAGCTAAGGCTTACCTGGACCCTTAGGCAATGTTATAGGGCAGCTGCAAGTCAAGGTGAAATGCCACTTATATTCTTTCATTAACCCTCCTGGGCCTGTCATTAAATATGGCAGGCTTAGCATTTTTCACTTCATATGAAAAAGCACCACTAATCCCAGGAGGCAGAATTTTTCCAATGGCTAAATTGATGAACAAGACAAGGTCAGCAATTTTCAGTTTATTGACAGAAGTCTATTTACCTTTAGAAGTATTGAAATGGTATTTCAGATGCCCTGGAGCAGAACTGTGACCAAGACGAAAATGGAGAGGTTTATGAGAGCCATTGCTGTTATGCTACCTGAAGGATTGTGAGCAGCTTTTGTTTAACTTGCTAAAGCACAAGGAGATATTTTGTGATTAGAAAATATTTCATAAGAAAAGAGCTTTAATAAATGTGAAGATACATGATAAATGGAGACAAACACAGAGAAGCTGAACAATAGAGAGAGAGCAGAAGCTGCAGCCAGTCACCCATTTAGAATTAAATATAGGTTTTGATGCAAACACTGTGTGTGGGCTTTCTGCTTTGTTTGAGGCTTGTTTGTTTGTTTAGGAATGATTATCACTAACAAGCTGACTAACTGATCTAGACTTCAGTGACAGAAGTGGAGCTGATCGTTTGAAGTCTGTCATAGCAGCAATTCACTAATGACAGTTACTGAAAGCCACAGCTGTATTCCACCTTTTTTTATAAAGCTAAATAACCTCTGGTTGTTCATAATTAGTAATAATAAACAATAACCCCACATTGCTGCAGGAGCCATGACATGACTCTTAAGAACTGGATTTTTTTCTTTAATCATTGCTATAGTGGGTTTGCCCTGCAAGGCCCTGCCTTCAGCCAGAAAAATAATGTTTTTTAAAAAACAAATTCTGATTATCTAAAAGTAGGGGGAAAAAAAAACCAAAAACTTAGGAGAAGGCAGTAAATGTTCCTAAAAATGACTAGCAAGCCTAATTAAAACCTGGAACCTGCTGAACTTAGTTCAACCCACTAAATCAATGGCAGACAGATCTGACTTAAGCAGAGGACTTGCAGCCAGTTTTGATTACATTTCTGCCAGCTTGGTAAACTGACACTCAATCTTCATTAAAACAGAAAACCAAAACATGTTACCTACCTAAGTTGTACTGCAAATAAACTAATTTCTGCTAGCTGTTATGAATGAGGAT
Source organism: Psilopogon haemacephalus (assembly GCA_013396835.1). Classification (NCBI taxonomy): domain Eukaryota; kingdom Metazoa; phylum Chordata; class Aves; order Piciformes; family Megalaimidae; genus Psilopogon; species Psilopogon haemacephalus. Next base: position 316,171 of record VWZI01020597.1, on the reverse strand, counting down.
AACTCCTTTATCCCAAAGAAATATGTAGTTTAAGGATATACAACACCTTTTCCCTCCTACAAAGCAGAGAGCTTTTTCTGCGGAAAGGTGAGCTGAAACCCTACAGTATCACTAAACTGACTTCTTTGGGTGAGGTTTTATTTTTGATGGGGGTTGTCCTTACAGACACCTCATTGTTCAGAACAGAAATTATGTGAGTCCAGGCCTGCTCTTAGACTCACTCATAGTGGATCAGCTACCTTAACTAGGGTTTTAGATAAGGATGACTACAGCTTGTTTTTTCCTGTATCTTTGAAAAGTGTGTTCAATGCTACTGAGGATGTTTAGAGAAAAGGATTTCTACTTCAATAGGTTTGATGAAGCAACCAAGCTATTAAAAGCCAGCAGTGCAGACTTACACAGAAGTAGGACTTTCTTATAGACGCTAACAGGCATTAGGTGCCCAGGGAGCCAGACAACCTGGGGGCTTGCACTTTCCACAGTCTGCCTTTCAAAGGCATGAGCTGGTGCTGAGTAGATATGTGTACATGGACAACAACAACTGGCAACTGATCTTGTAGAAATTTCAGCGTAGAAGAACATTACTTTTGTCATATAAGACAAAGGACATGAATGATACAAACTGAATTTCTATGTGGTCTTTCCAGGTAAAATCTTTGAAGCTTCTCAAGACTAGATTTGTGATTTTTTTTAAATCACAAATCCTTCTTATAAAGGATCAGTACTTGATTCGTGGGCTATGAGCAGAGAGTATCTGCAACATTTGTTGATGATCTGAGGGTTTCCTGGCAAGAGGAGTTTTCTTATATCAGTGATTCATGTCAGTCTTAACTACAATCTAGAGTACATCTGTGGGCTTAGCAAGTCCATGTTTCTTTCATTATATGGTTCACACATGTATTTACCAGCGTGCTCTCATCTGGCTGCAAATATAACTTGGCACTGCAACTGTTAACCACCAAGTGATGTTCTCACAGACACCAGAAAATGTGGCCAGCATCCTTCCTACTTCCATAATCTTCTGCCCATACAGTGTCAACCTGTATTCCTCATTCCCACTAGCACTGCCCTGGAGAGACAATGAATGATGTTGCTACAGTGGCAGCTTTAGGCACAACTTCTATGCATGGGGGTATCAGGTGAAAGACTTAACACACAATATCTCTCAGGTGCACTGAAGTATTCAAACCATTTGCACACACATCAGCCACAGACCCTCATCTCCCACCTGCACACAGTCACTAACATCTTCACCCCAACATCTAGATGTCTTACCTACCTATTTTGGGGCATGTTGGTAAGGCTTCATGCTGTTCTATGCAAATTTTGTTTCTATGCAAATTGCTATGGTATGCAAATCAATGCATTAAATAACTGGCATAAAATGACACATACGGAGATGTGCATAACTTGGCAGCTATAAATCTGGAATCATTCCACTGACGTCAGTTGTTTCATTTCAGATGGGCTCCAGTACAGGAGGTGTTGAAATCTAGCCCTGTGGTACTGTCAGTCAGCTTTTAAACACAAATTCAGGAATTAATTGTTTCACAGGTGTAATTATTATTAATGCCTGATGGGTTTTATTTCTTTAGATTTGTACAATGGAACGCACGTCCAAAGACGGACTGCTGAACATCGTTCCAGCTAAGCTGACATCGATGAAAACCAGAGAACCTGTGATTTATCCTGTCCCCAGGCAGTATGGACCAGATCCACTTTGCCCTTAATCACATAATAATATATCTTTTAACATACCTGGGAGAATAATACAGGCTTTATGCCAAAAAAGTCTTCAGAGGCAGATGCACTCCCTAAGGAGTTTCAAATCAATTTAGAATGGAGAATGATTATACATCAGTTCAGTGTTACATGTCACGTATTTTTGACACAGGGCTAGGTGCATAGAAGCATATGCACCATCTTGTGTAACCACCCTCTGACAAAGATCTGCTGTTATTGTATGCAAGAAAAGCAGAACATGATAAAGGTTAACGCTGCACATGGCAGAACCACAATACTAGCAGGAGACCCTCTTTCTGACTGTTTCAAGTGCTGTGCAGTCATTTACACATTTGCAAATGTCGTTTTCACATGGCAGAACTGCCACCCACTTTTGCCTGAATGTAAATTAGTTCAGGAGACGGCAGGCATTAAGTGTTCTCACAACTGCCCCCAACATCTCTCAAAAATGATGCTTCAAAACACTCCCAGAAAACCCTGTTAAGACATTAAAAATATATCTGTTTGTGTTTCTGAACCTTTTTTTGGTCACTAGTGGGTTTAGGCTCAGATTTAACAAGATACTGCACTCCAAGACATGCGAACTGATGACAAGGAGATGCAGCACAGCCTCATAATGAGAGTCTTTGTAAGAGTCAGCTTCTGTTCCTGCTGTCTTCTTGATCTATCCTACTCACCTTAAATTCTGTTGCATTTTGCATGAGTATAAAGCTCAAGCAAAGCTCATGCTTTTTACTTCATGGAGGTTTGCATGGCATGAAGAAGCTTCCAGATTTCTTAGTTAACTGAACTAGCATCAGAGATGTAGAAGCAATCTAAACTGTGGAAATGGCAGTGTCTATCTGTACATACAATTTAATGTTTAAGAAACGTGTATAACACAAAGGAAACTTGTGGGTCTTTTTGTTGGGTTTTGGGTTGGCATTCTAACTGTGATATCTTTACACTTGTGCTGCCATAATGAACTTCCTCTGACAAAATTAGAACCTCTTATTATAACTATCACTTTAGGAATTTTTTGGAGTTTGTTTAGGATTCTTTTTTTTTTTAAATCATAACAGTTTCCCTGCAGACCTGAGCTGACATCAATTTACCACTGTCTTGACATCTTAAAGTTGTTTCTTATAAAATTTGCATTGATGTCAGTTTGTTTCAAGCTGATATTTTGACAATGTCTCCCTGGATTTGTACTGACAATTTATTTTTATTTTGTCTTAATGTCATTCCTCTAGCCCTTCACCAACATCTATACTAAGTCTGTGGGTTCAAATGAAAAGTGTTTCCATTCTGTAGACTAAGTGGGCTTTCTTGGTAGTTGATTTTCTGACCTCAATATCTAGCTATTGATTGCACTTAGATTTTTATAGAAATGTCAAAAGTTCCTACCCAGTGCCTTAGGCAGCTCTTCCATATATACCAAGTAAGGACATTAACAAAAGCTTGCCTTGAAAATAAAAAATAACTGCCAATAAGAGAGGGGTGAATGCATGTTTGTAACACCAGAGTCAAACAACTAAGCAGTGCCAGTGACATCACCTTGAAGTGCCAAGAGCTACTGATCTTTTTTTTTTTTGCCAAAGTGGTAGGGATATCTTTTTGGGACTGAACATTCAAGGTGTTTCCAGGCATTTCCTTTGCAAACACAAAGTCCTTGGTATCTACATGTTATGTAGATATCCTATTTGTTCTTTATTTAAACACCAAAATTGACAAGCTCTGATGGGAACCAGGGTGTAGGGAGATTTCGGAAAAGGTCCAGTGTGGCAGGCATATCTCAGACCTGTCTTAATTTTCCACTTCCTTCATTTCTAAATGCAAAGAAGCAAGCAGGGTAGTGTGCAATATCACAAATGCCTTGTGTCCCTTCTCGAAGTACAATCACTGTGTGGCATAGCCAGAATTCCCTAGGGCACGTTTGCAAATTATAAAACAAATTCCTGCCCACAGTTATTGAATATTCCTGGGATTATCTATAATCCTGATGGAGTGGCTTGTATGTGTGATTTTGTAAAAGCTATAGTTCATCAGAACACAAGCATGGCTTAATGAGATTTTTGCAGACATAACATCATTTATATGTTCTGGAATAAACAGTTCGGCTCCTATACAATTTTATATCTGGTAAGTGGCAGTAGAGTTATAGAAAAGAGGAGCCTACAGCAGAAAATTTACTAATTTTTAATTAATCAGACCACTGTTACTAAGTAATGGTAATGGTGACTTGATTTTACTGACTTGTTTCACCAGCAGTAACTGGGCAGAAGCTTTACCCATCATGTTTTAACTGGGATGTTAGAAGGAAGTTCTTTACAGTGAGGGTGGTGAGACACTGGAACGGGTTGCCCAGGGAGGTTGTGTCTGCTCCCTTCCTGGAGGTGTTCGAGGCCAGGTTGGATGAGGCCTTAAGTGATCTGTATTAGTGGGGGGAACTGGATGATCTTTGAGGTCCCTTCCAACCTAAACCGTTCTATGATTCTATGAAAATTTAGAACTCAGAATTGAAACTTCTAGGTACATGGAAGGTTGTTTATTCTGCCCAAATTACACAAAGAAGAGTGAAATTTGACTGCCTGAGCAGGGTAGTCAAGTATCATTTGACAACACTTCCAGCTCATGCTCCAAAAGCACATATAAGTTCCAGAGGTCCTGTGTCGGACCTGTCAGTCTCATGTGGATGCCTAGATAGTGCAGCAGTAGATATCATCTTCAGGCAATGAGATCAAATCCTAAGTTTGGCAAGATCAGGACAAGAAAAATTTTAACAGCACTGCAATTAAAGGCAAACCCTAAGAAGATGGTGTGTGACACTGGTGAAAAGAGATTATCTTAAAACTTTTCAAAACAAAAATTATGACTTTTATGTAAGTTTAACTGACACTTCAACTCCAAAATTCGAAGGGGAACTTTGAGGCCTGAAACAGCAGGCAGAAATTGAATAATATTTACACAAAAGGTGAACAAAATGTTAGCTATCTATATAAACAGTGTCCATTCCCACAGATTTAGATAAGGAAAGAAGTATATAAAGTGATCAGTGAAAACAATCATCAGCAGTTTACTATGTATTGCTTTTGCTCCCTTACAATATTGAAATATACTATTGTTGTTGTTGTTGTTAGAATTAATTCAGAATATTTTCTTTATCTGTATAAACACCCAGCTTGACTTTGATTTCAGCAGAGCTTCACAGTCCTATCAAATGTTGTCTGTCAGACTGGAATGTCTCTGTCAGTAGTTCTTGTCTAAAATGGAAACACCACAACTAGAAACAGAAGTCTCTGTTGCATTAAGCATGGTAGTGAGCGCTCATATCAGTTTTGCATTTTAACTCTTCCAAGAACTTCTTATCTGATGTTAAAGTTGATCTTTCTGAGAAGAAATTTTGAAATTAGCTTCTAATTTTTCTGGCCTGTCATTGCAATCCTGTTTTTTAATATATGTTAATCACCTGTGAGTGATGTTAGCTCCAGAGGCAGTTTGGGGACATCAGCATATTCTGGAGGCTGTCCAAAACTATAAAAACTTTCTGAAATAGCATCTTTACTCAGCTGGTATTGAGCTTTCTGCTTATGCACCATAGGTACTCATAGTAATTTATGTGCAAAGGATACTGTAGTCTGCTACAGTCCTGCTACAACCTGTATCTGGCAACAGAAATGCCAAGAGATTTCTACCAACAAAATCAGGGGTGAGAAAGATTGGAAAGCATGAGTTGTCCAGAAACTTGGTTGTTCACAACACTGAGTAACTATTACAGCTAGCCTCGTCTTACCAGTGCGGGCAGTTCCATGGACTTGGAAGTGGTTAACATAGGACCACAAGATGTTCATGCCTCTAGCTCTGAGTTTCAAACCTACATAGCTAGATACAAGTGAGGGCTGGTCTTGTTATACTTCCTACAGACTTTTCTCAAGGGGTAGGGTTCATTATTCTCAAAATATACAGATGCAGACATTGCAGTTGATTAACTACTCCAAACTGTGAGTCTTGCTGGGAGAAAAGAACTGACAGAAAGGGGTTTTGTTTCTTCTCTGTAGAGGATACAGCCCCTTTACAGAAATTCTATGCTGTCTCATGAAGTGAGACGCTGAGAGTTTATGCTGATGCCCATGTTTGGACAAGTTTGACTACGGATTTCTGGTTCACTAGGCGTGAAGAATCAGTCAGCTATTAAGCCAAAGGCTGAAATACCACTAGGTCTGAACAGCTGCCTGATAACAGTGTATTATAATGCTTGGATAAGAACTGAGACGTTACTCTTCTTTCCAGCATGAAGAATGCAGATGTACAGAACTACAAGCATGCATATGCACGCTGTACTTCTGATGGTCACATGATAAAAGGAGAGATCAGCTGTAAGAAAAAATGAGATAAAGTGAGTTTATTCAGATGTGCTGACAGCTCTGTGAAGGGTGTACTGAAACCTTGCATTTCAGTTTCAGTATGAAACGGTAACAAAGGAAAGTGCATGAGGACAATTTGAAGACCTAATGTCTATTGACTACTATTTAAATTGGCCATAGATCTGAACCATTATTTATTATCTTTTTAATGTACATTTGATGTTTGCAGCATACCTCATCTTTCAATAGTGTCTTAGTATAATCAGCACCTATATCTCAAGGATTTACATATTATTGTCTAGATGTTTTAACTTTCTGAAATTCCTTCACAAAAATGTGAACAAATGTTTCAACTGATGTGCTGGAACAAGAGGAGTGCAATACAACTGTAAGCAATATCACTTCATCTTCTCAATATCCCATTACTTAAAAACTGCTTCAATTAAGCATTAAGAAAATAAAAATGTCTTGGGCAAGAAGAATAAAGTCAACAGTAATTAATTACTTCAATGTTCCTCAGTCATTCCCCCTTCATAGGAAATTAATTTCCATTCATATTACAGACAAGATACAGGAGATGGAAGAGGAGAAAATTAATCTGGATGACGCCATCCCATAGTTTAATCTGAGCATTAATATCCTTTGTATAGTGACTGGAATGATATCTGGATTCAAAAGTAATTCTGTGAAATTTGAGGCTTTAGAGAATTGATATTGTTCTGGAAATGAAGACGTTGCAATCATCCTACCATTCGCAATAGCCAGTAAGAGTGAAGAATCAGATGAGAACTCAAATTCCTGTTCTTCTCTCTGAAATACACAGCTGTCATCATCTCCCACTCCTGCTTTATAATGATCAGATAGACTTACAAAGATAGTCATATCTACGATTGTCTGTGTTTTGATGGATAAGCCCTTTTTTAAAAAAAGAAAGAGGAAAAAAAATTGTAATATGCCTGAAGGCAAAGGAGTGAAAAGCTGTTTCTTTGTGCAGAACTTGCACCTATATTAAAGAAAATTCTGGCCAGAGAAGTTTAGAGACATGCCAGGGGTTGGGATAAATTTACTTTCCCATGTATACAGCTGTTAGGTCTTCAGACAGAAACTTGCAATTAAATCTTGCCTTGTTTTAACTATAAACAGTGGGAAAATTTATTTTGACACAGTAACACAGATAATCTGGTCTTTCCCTTTAGACAGCAATCAGGAAGAGAGGGCTTCAAAGTCCTACCTCTATCCTATCCAAAGAAGCTTCCTTAAAAGGAGTATTGCTGTGTGGTATCTTGATGCAGCTGGTGTTGTGCACCCCAGCTCACATTTCATGACTGCTTGCTTGATTAACAACCACCTGATAAGCCAGGCTGGAGGGAATGCTGCCTGCTGATGTTAGGCTGAGGCAGTTCAAATCCCAGCAGAGGACCATGGCTTCAGTTTTGGAACCTAAGAATTTGTCTACAGATTTTAAATGTCCTTCAGCTGCGATCACCTGAAGTTTCATACTGTGGATTTAATGCAAACTGATTAAGCTTTCTTTTCCTGCATCTGAAGAGAGGCTAAACTCCTGAACTTGATTTCAATTCAATTTATTATAAATGCTAGCATTTGAAGGATGAATCTAAAGGGACTTCACTTGTACTTTTTTGAGAGATTGTTGTGTCTCCTTCTGACATTCTTATTTAAAATATCATCTTTAGACTCAGTGTATCTATTTCTGTGTTCATTTTATGGAACATTATGGAGAACAATTGTTTAGTGAAAAGCATTCTCATTTACATTATTGTATGTTATCTAACCTTCCTCAAGAGCACTGGGACACCTCCAAGTGCACCGCTCAGTTTTGAATACTGGCACTTGTAAGCTCATATTTACACCCTGGTAAGATGATTAATGTACCTTGGAAAATCACCTAATGGCTTGATGCAGTTTCTATGCAGCCTCTTGTAGGAAAAAAACAGGATAATGTGAGATGTAATTTATAGGTATGAAATGGAGGAGCTGAGACAAAGAAACTCATTCAAAGGTATTGACAGGATATCTGGAGTGCATGAGAACCACACAGCAAAATTTAAAAGCATTTGTGAAATCAAGCGATACTGGAAGAGATCCCAAATATATGGAGACACCTGGTTAACAAGGATGTTCCTTCTTTAGAGACAAGTGAAAGGAGCATGAAGAGATTTATCCAGTCAAAATATTGAGCTGGAACCTTGTGATTTATTAGAACATGTGAAATACTTGATGTATATGCCACTGAAAGATCCTAAATGGAGTTTTTCAGTTGTTCACAAATCTATTCTTTCAGGCTAAAGCTCTCTACTTTTCCTGCACAGTTTAGAAAGGCTGATAGTTGTCATAGGAATATAATGTCAAAAAGAAGAAGGAAAAAAAAAAAGGAAAGCCAACACACTTATTTTTCAATTGCTATAAGCATGTCTGCCAAGCTTTTTGCCTCTCTTGGTTGCTGATCACCTCTTGAGACCCTGCATTAAGTATTTTGAAGCAAGGAAGTCACCTAGAAAGAACTGTTACACCAAAATGTGTGAAGCTGTCATTCCTTCTTTTTGGATACCGGACTTCATGCGTAGTGGAAGAAAAGGACGTTAACTGGCCCACACTAATTAACAATGTGAGAGAATGGCTAAAAAGCTGTTAATACAATATGAGAGTGTTTATTTGCATGTCATTTTTATGCTGAGGTTCACAATCTCAATGGCATTCTTTATTGACATTTATTAATTTTAGTGTCTCTAATTCTTTAAGTTTATAATGGTAATATTAAAGCATCTGTTCTAAGTAATGGCACATTTCTGTGATTCATTTTTCCATATTAGGACATGACAGATACTGCTTATCTGCACACGCTGGATGCCCTTGATGTAACTTCAAAGTACATCTCAAGTGCAAGTGTACAGTATAACATACTCCAACAAGCAATTTCAATCGTGAATCTCCCATATGCTCCAAAAAATTCCCTGCTCTTGTAATTACAATTCCTGTCCCCATTTTCAAAAGCCTAAGAGACAGATGAACTTCTGTTAAGTGCCCTAAATCTTCACTTATTTGCCTGAAGCTGTTAATGATGGGTCATATTCTTTTCATGTGTGGAGTAGAGAACTGTTTCTAGAATTCCCTTATTGATTTCAGTGTTGGCATTATACAATGATTGCCACTAATCATAGAATTTCCGACTCTCTCTCCATTGTGCCAAAAATAGCATCTTGCAGTAGTGCTCCTAAAGCTGTCAGTTTATCAAAGAACCACTTCCAGCTGAAAAGCCAGGAGATGTTATTAGCCTATATGGTACACAGAAGTTAAAAGTAATGAGTCATCTGGAAGGCAGAATGCATTACACTCCGGCAGTGTCATCAAGAAGGGGTATGAAAATCTCTTAAACGAAATAGCGCAGTCAACAAGCTTATTCAGCCGATCTCTAACTATCATCAGTATCTTTTATTATTGCCATTATTATTATAGCACATTGGGTATTTTTTCTTCCATTTGACAAAAAGAAAAAAAAAAATAAGACTTTGTTTTTATTGGCTTGAGACTATCTAGGTGTGACGCAGAGAATATTTTATAATGAAAAACTACTAAGAGGCACAGCCACTTTTGGCAAGGTTAAAATATGAAAGCAATTCTACCAAACAATATTCAGGAGTTACAAACATCCTGCCACTGCAAAGAAAAAAATAAAAACAAAAAAACCCCCACCAAACTAAATAAGCAAAAAAAAAAAAAAAAAAGGCAGACAAAGCACAGCCTCACAGCCTCTCTGTATGTAACATACACATTGGTACAGATTTAGAGACTCAGCTGGTTATCGTAGGCAGACTTTGGGACATGTTGAGTTAAGCGTTTCTCTTTCATTGTTCATGCATTGTCTGAAATTGAGATTGGTCCCTTGAGATATTTTGGAATGGGAACATAGTTTTCTTGTGTTCCTTGCCAAAACTGTTGTATCCTTTGCAGGGAAGGAGGTGGTAAGTTAAGGAGAAAATAGGTTTTGTTTTTAAAGTAGATGTTGATATCAGGTTCGTCTAAAAATCAAAAAGGTGTTAAAAAGACAAAATTAGCTGATGTAGCTGCCAAGCCACTCTCCACGATATTTGAAAAGTCATAGCAGGCAGGTGAAGTCTCCGGTGACTGGAAGAAAGGAAACATTACAGGCATTTTTTTAAAAGGTAGAAAGGGGGACCCTGGGGAATACTGACCTCACATCCTTGCCTGGGAATATCATGGAACAGATCCTCCTAGATACCATGCTAAGGCACATGGAGGACAGGGAGATTACTGAAGACAGCCAGCATGGCTTTAGTACAGACAAATCCTGCCTGACCAACCTAGTGGCTTTCTATGATAAAGTGACTATGTCAGTGGATAAGGGACAACCTACGGATGTGATCTATCTGGACTTCTGCAAGGCCTTTGACATGGTCCCCTACAACATCCTACTTGTCAAGTATTAGAGATATGGATTTGATGGGTTCAGTGTATAAGGAATTGGCTGGATGGGCACACCCAGAAGGTAGTGTGCAATGGCTTGAAGTCCAGATGGAGATCAGTGACAAGTGATGTTAGACTCAGCGATCTGTAGAAATCCCTTCCAACCACTCTGTGATTCTGTGATTTGCAATATGCAATGAAAATGGATTTTTTTGTAATTTCATGTGACTTTCAGATGTTCAAATCTACCCTCTTTCTTTCTCCCTGTCCAGTTAAGTCATAGTATCACGAAGTATTACAAGGAGAGGTTGAGAGACCTAGAGCCTTCTCTGGACACTTTCAAGACCCACCTGGACACATTTCTGTGCAACCTGATGTGGGTGAGTCTCATTTAGTAGGGGGATTGACCTAGATAATCCCCAGAGGTCACTTCAAACTCCTGTCATTCTGTGATTCCACAAAATTAATGCTCAGTTACAAAAGTATAAACGTGGGGCCCAATAGTTATTTAAAATGCAGGAAATTATAGTTTTGGGGTTTTTTTTGCTGAAGGTTTTTTCCGGTGAAGGTTTTTTCCTTGGGTCTAGATAGACAAAACCACAGACAACTATCTTCTGCTTCATAATATATAAATATGCAGTGTTACATTGAACAAAACAGAAGGAAATTAGTCATCAAGAAATTCTTTAGCAAGCATGTAATTAGAAATGGATTCCAAATCAAAATGCAGCCAGAAATTGCAGGAATCCACATTGAGAAGTAAACAGCTTACAACTGCTTTAGGATAAATATTCTGCTATGCTACAGGAATTTATAAAAACATGAAAAAAGGATAAGAAATACAGTTCATAGTACCTGTGGTTACATAGGCAGTAGCTAAGTTGATCTTAAAACAGTCAAAGAATCTGTTTCTGTGTAAAGACACATAAACGAAAGAAGAGCAATTGATTTTCACCGGTATCACTCTGAAATTCTGAACTCTGTTTTCATCAGCAAGCCTTTCTGGCAGGCAACTGAGAGTCAAAAGTCTTGCTGTGACCCTAATTCATCTTATCTAATGTTAACTACATCACCTTTACTAGGAGTGCATTCCCTCTTACACTCCCTAGAAGATCTATAGAAAGTTAAAAACTAAGGTCAGACATCTGACAAAACTATCCTGTTCCCAAAACACAAAAGATGCCTCTGACTATGAAAATGCATGAAGGTAAACAAATTCCAGATTATGCTTGAACCAGGACAAAAATTCTAACCAGGAGACTGTGTTGTAGTTCGGGATTCTGGTAAGTACTTAGCATTGTGCAATCACATTTGCTTTTGATACATCCTCTCACTCTGTTTTTCTCCCTGATCATGGTGCTCATGAAAAAGATACGAACAGCCTGGTGGCTGCAAAGAAAGGCTTGTGCCACAATTAAACCCATTAAGCCTACAATGAGCTCAGACTTCAGCTTCAGCTTCTAGAATTAAGCACTACAGAAGGATCCTGAATTGTTGGATAGGTCACACTCATCTGCAAAAGCTTCTCAGGCAATCTGAAACTAATCCTCACTGTGTTTCTTTAAGCTTCATCCACTGATTTACAGAGAAGGCCCTGACATCTTGCAAAGCTGTCTATATAAAATTTGTGACTCTTGTCTACCTCCTTCTTGATTTGTGCAAGAAGATCATGAGCAACTAATGTCACGCCAAATCCATACCTCAGCCAGAGAAATATAATTTCCCATCTTCCATCAAACGCATCACAATCCACTGAACACTGAATAAACTTATCCTAGATTTATTGGCAGTAGTTGAAAAAAGTGTGGTGTCAAATCTGCTACTTTTGAGAATACCCATTGGGAACTTAGAGGAAGGTCAACTTCAAGCCTTACTGAGCAGTAAAAGTAGTAGTAGTAAGGCAATCGCAGCTTTTTCCGGATGTAAGCAAGGACATGGAATTGCATAAACCATGTTAATGATACTGGTTAACTGAATTCTTCTGTAAAAGATAAAAGATCTTATTAGAGTACTCCCAAATCCTTTTGCGGCATGTGCTACTGTCAAGCATAAAATACTGCTTTTCACCTGAGATACATAGCCAGGATCAAGAATAATATATTAAAATCACTTAACATCTTCCCAGTGAGTTGAGATAGGAACTACATTTATATTTTTTTGCCACTCTAATCAGTAGCCATTTGAAATGGACAAGAAGCAAAGACTTCAGACACAGAATTATGGGAAGGACAAACTGGTCTCAGTGTAACTCCATAGGACCGTAACACCATTAACAAAATGGTCTACTGTGGTTTATGTCATTGATATATTTTACATGATGGACATCTTTGATCCCACTCTACTTTCATTCCTCCCTCAGGAAGAGTGCTTTCTTTTTGGTTTTCTACTTTTCTTTCTTTAGCTTGAGGTGTTACATACCAAGGCATATTGAAAACACACATCTGAAAAAGAAAGGGTCTGAGACCTGCAATGAGTTCTGTCTGGAACAGATTAGGTAATCCATTAAATCATGTTCCAAACAGCTAAACTCAAAGGAAATAGCATTAGGATTTGAAGTCTTATATCCCCTCCACTAGTACTGATGGGTCAGTTGAGTGCCCTAGAGACAATGATTCCTGCCACTTCATCTTGACTGACTGAGGTCTTCCTGGGGTTGTTCCTAAAGTTATATAGATTGCATCTTCATTGGCTTTTCACAAGGTGTGAATCTTTTTCTTACCTCCTAACTCTTTTAAGGGTCTTCACACCCCACCACAGAAACAATAAAACACCAAAATAACAAAAGAGGAACCAAGCTCTTGCTGTACTTTGCTTCTTAAAAAATCTTCACTTGGGTTCAATTTTCCTGTAATTTGTTTGGTGTGTTTTTAAATCATCATTGTCTTGCTGCCATTTTTCTTCTCATCTGAAACAGCTGTATCTCTAGGATCATTTATTTTACAGTCTTGTTGGGAGCACAAATCCTAATAGAATTTCTCAATAGGTAAACAAAAGCATTTGTGATTCCACATTTGTATTTGTGTTGCTTTTAGATATTGAAGTTTTTCCTCTCCATCCCTTGACCCCTCCCACTTTTCATGGAGCTCTAATACCCACCTGCATGTACACACAAAGCATTAACATGGGCCTGAAGTTACCTAATCACAAGGGTAATTTTTAATAGTCTATTACAGCCCTAATACAAGTTTCCCAGGTTCTCCATGGAATCTCCATTATTAATCAGATACATTCACGAGGTTGTTAGATAAACATTTTTAAGAATTAATTTAAGGATTAAATTAAATGTTAGTAAGGTTGATATCCATGAAATTCTTACCAGGAATGTTGATGAGCTGGGTCAAAAGTGGAATTCCAAATATATTCTGAAGATAGGAGATTAAATCATTGCTAGGTGCTGCTTTTAGCTGCTGGTTTACTTCACCGTACAAACCAGGGCTGTGGGTTATCCAAAAGCTCTGCTGGTCAGGTGATAAAGTTTTGACACTTGTGAATGTGAGCTTTGCATACCTCGGAATTTCAGACTCTAGTCTAGTTTTGCATACATGAGGCTCCTTCTAGGTTGATTTTCAGTAATATGCTAACTAACAGTAACTAGTCATCATAGAACCATAGAATCATAGATTCATAGAAGGAATTGGACTGTAAGAGATTTTACAGCTCATCTATTCCAACCCCTCTTTCAAGGCCAAGAACATCTTCTATAAGACGAGGTTGCTCAAAGTGCTATTGAACCTGGCCTTGAACAAACAGGGCCTGGAGCATCCATAACTTCTTTGGGGAACTTGTTCCAGGGTCTCACTATACTCAAAGTAAATAATTTCTTTGTAATATCTAATGTAAATCAACTCTCTTCCAGCTCCTTAGTCAGGGGAGGTTAGAAACATGACATTTGTTCAAGGAAGAAACTTACATCCTTTTAATAATTAAAAAAAAAAAAATACTAGCAGCACAAAAGAATTTTCACCCATAGCTTCAATGGTCTTCTAGATGTCTCTCTGCCTTTATGCAGCAGTTTTGCTTTATTATTCACATCATACGTGGAGTAGTAGTTTCCTTACTGAAGATTCGTCTTATGCATGGAGTTAAGGATAAGTTTGCATCTTCTCCAATTATAAGAGGGCCATTAAGTTCAGATAATGTGAGATATAAATTTAAGTGGAATTCTAGGGAAATCATAATTAAGTGCAGAGACATTACATGAGTTTAATGACTGAGACTTAATTTCAGTTTTCAGGATTATAAATTGAAAATCCTTATCTAGCTCATCTTCTTTTTTTTTTCTTAATTAATTGGAAATTTATTTCCAAGCAATTAAGGCAGAGATTCTTTTCAATCCCTAAGTGTTTGTGAGGTATATGCTAATGTTCTCTACCTTGCATTCAAAACTCTGTCCTGCTAATTTCTTTGAACTCTTTCTGATATAATAAAATTGTGTGTCTTTATATAAAAAGAGGAATCTTCACTTCGATTAAGATATTCTGTAGGAAATTAAGGTGTTCAGGACATAGAACTATAGCATTTAATGAATGCTGATAGGTTAGAAATATAATCTCCCACAAATCCATATGGAAGGAATAAAACTGAAAAGCAGCATCATTCAGCAAGTCTTTTTTAAAATATGGCTTACTTAGATACTTTTTTGTAGTGTATGCTTGGGGTTGTGTCCAGGAGGATTTTGGTAGCAGAGGAGGGGGGCACTACTGGTGTGGCTTCTATAAGAAGCTTCAAGAAACTCCCTCAAGCTCCAAGATGGATCCACCTCTGGCTAAATCTGAGCTAATCAGTGCCTCTGTGATAACATATTTAAGAGGGGAAAACCTACTGGGCAGGTTCTTTTGTGTTGGGGATTCTTCATCTTGGAGAGAAGTGGGACATGACAGAGAAAACCATGCAGACACCCAAGTCAGTGAGGAAGAAAGTAAGAAGGCACAGTGGAGCACTCATTTCTCTGAGGTCTCTGGTGGGATGGCAGGCTGAGCCCCTGCAACCCTGTGGAGGATCCCATGCTGAATCAGGAGTAGTCCATGAATTATATATTTCTGGGAAAACCATAGCCCATGGAAGAGATCCATGCTGGTAGGACAAGTTTGTGGAAGACTGCCTTTGATGGGAGTGACACCATGTTGCTGCAGGGGAGTACTCTAAGGTGATGTCCACCTGAAAAGGAATGAGAAGCAGGATGAACATGGAACATACAAGGACATTTAGCCCCCAAGGAAGAAAGGCAGGATGGGGGGAAATTGTTTTTAAGATTCATTTTATGTTTATCACTTTCCTACTCTGATACAATTGGTAAACTGGTGGTGATACTGCTTAAATTAAATTGACTTTATTCCCCCCAAGCTAAGTCTCTCTTTTGTCCATTACCATGATTGGTGAGTGAGTCCTCTCTGTCCTTTTTCTCAGCCCTTGAGCCTTTTGTTGCATTTTTCTCCTTTATGTCCCACTGGAGGGGGATAGGAGTGAGCAACTGTGTGGCGCTTTGTTGCCAGTCAGATGGGCTCAAACCATGGCAGGTGTTTTATGGATTCTAAGACACATAACTTCAGCAAGTGAAATTGTCCCACTTCTAAGTACTCAGGCTATGACTCATTTCACTTGACTCCAGACATATACATGTTATGTATCTATCCTAAATCAGTCATCTCTGTTCTCAAGTGAAGAGTGACATCTCCAAGTAAGGAAAGCTGAGCCCTTTCAAGGCAATTAGCTCATTCCATTTCATATCTTGATGGCAGAAGAATGATTCTTCATGCCAAACCTGTACAGTGTCTGGGTGATAAGGTGTGATATCCAGTGGGTTGGTACATCTATGCAGGAACTTAGCTGTTGTTTTCCCTGTTTGGCACCATGTAAGGAAAGCCATCCTTCTCCTTCCCAAAGCTCATTACACAACAGCACAGAATTGCCTGCTGTTGTATTTGTTCTTGCTTTCCAAGAAACACCCCCAAATATGCCCTGGGAGCCTGAGTAAGAAGCAACTCTTTGATCAAAAAGTTCAGCCTTGACACGGAGCTTCTTGGTTCTAAGTGTCTGTGACTGAATGAAGAAAAACACACAATGTCTGCTTGGTTCCCCTTATCCCATCGCTGTCACTCTGCCATGGTTTAGGGCAAGTCTTTCACTTTCACAGAGTATGAGAAGAAAATAATCATCTTCAAGTTAAAGGTGCTAAGTTCACATGCACTGCCTTTGTCAAAACAGTTTAAGAAATTTCTGCCTTCGTCATCCTTTTGTACAGCCCCCACTGCTGTTCAGTACTTGTCTCTGTCTCCTTTGTGCTGATAAACATTGAACCAGTCTTAAACTAGAGTGCTGGCACAGCACTGAACTAGAATTCTAGCACAGGATAGCTTAGTAGCAGAAACACTCCAGAAGTTCATGGAATATTTTAGGTTGCTTTCAAAAAATCATTTTATATTCTACTTTACTACACAACACCACCAGTGTTTTTTGTTCCTGTACAGGTGAAGAGGCAATGCTGCCACTCGGTAGAAGTAATCATCAGGCAATAAGAAGTTCTTAAAGTAATTTACAGCCAAATAAATATCAATTGAATTACACCCTAATCAATGCCGTTTTGAGAACTGAGCTGGTACCCCCTTTGTATTTGGGATCTATCAAAACTAAAAAAGAGTAAGGTATGAAAAATAGTGAGGTTTTAGATCAATAGCTTCAAATATGTTGTAGCAAAAATAAAGTGAAAATTAAGTTCTCTTTTAAAGTAATGAACTGAATGATTTAGAGGATTAGCAGGAGGAAATGTGCTTCACATCTAAATGACCAGTTCTACTGTGAAAAGACAAGTCAGGCTGTAGTGGATGAGCATTTACATCTATAGTGCTACTGTCCCAAAAGTCAATCAATGTGAGTAAAAAAGCACATTGAAATAAAAATTCTACCAAGTCTGCCTCCAAGGGAAAAAAAAATAGCATTTAATAAAATGTCCATGAAGTGTCCTCTGTGGAAGCTTAAACTCAAAATATTTGGTGTTTGTAGCTTCAAATGACACATAGCTTGTTGGCCGTGGCATTGACTTAATGCCTACTGTGTCTCAAGTCCTCTCTTTTCTGCATGAGCTGTGATTCCTGAAGCACACCAAAGTGACATTTCAGAGTGTAAATATTGCCAGAGTTTCATCAAAGATTTAAAATCTCCCATGGGAAAATCTGATTTGTTTCCATAAATCTAAATATATCTTTTTTTCTTGAAGGAAAGAGCTTTTTTTTTCCTAACAGTTTGTATTGGTTTACCCCCAGATACCCAGAGCTAAAAGCCCAAAAGAAAACTCAAAGTGGTTTGGAAGTGAGAATGGAGAATAATGCCTTTAAACAATGAAATACAGGGAGAAAAGGGGTTTCTGCTTCTCACAGGAAGTGGGGGAAAGGGATACAGAAAAAACCCGGGAGGAGGAGGGGTTAAGGGAGAAGGGATACCACCGCGGCAGGGTTTTTAGTCCAAAAAGCAAAGTCGCGGTCCTGTAGTTGCTGGTGCTGAAGAACAGAAGCAGGTTGCAAAACGCAGCTGAGCAGTTCTCGGTCTCCACACGGCTTGTTGCAGAGCACGTGGAGGAGCAGCGGGGAGTGGCAGGGAGTGGCAGTGGCAGCGAGAAGGGACCCAAGGTGAGAGAGAGAAGAGAGAGAGAGGGAGGCTGAGTTCCTCTTTTTATAGCCCAGATCCGGGCAGGAAGTGGGAGTGTTCAACCATGCCACCTGGGGGGAATGGGGCCAGACCACCCCTGGGACAACGCAGGGGGTCCCAGGTGGCTTAACCCTTTACACAGTTGAAGAATTGAAGAGAGAAGTCAGGCAGTCAAGTTTATGAGACCTGGATATTCTTGTAGAGGTGGCTGTTTCAGTGTTCAGACAATCACAATGTGAAGAAATTAACCTTGATTACATTGTAAGGAGTGTTTGAATAAATAAAAAAGATTTGATGTCAGGATCATGAAATTTCTTCCTGGAAAGTAACACATGGAAAATCTAGAATAGTTAGCTATCTGCTGCTGTCTTTGCAAGCAGAACAGAGGCAAACCATGGGTCTGATATGTCATTGCTTTCATTGTTTACTGCATCACTAAGGTTAAGAGAACAAATGATAATCAAATAGAATTGTGTGCTATTGACCTCCATTTCAATGTGCTCATGTGAAGAACACCTTTGCTTCTCGGGCCTTATTCCTGCCTTCAGCTCAATAAGATGCATCCTTCTGAGGCCAAGCTCCTTTGTACAAATAAACATTGTTCCTGTAAGTGCCTTTAAACAGGAGCTTTTGCTAGAGAATCAGCTTTCTGAAAATCTGCTTCTCAGACTTCTGTGAAATTTTCTTATGTAAACATAGGATTTAGTAATTTATCATCACAGCTATTATTAAAGCACCTTGGACTGAGGCCTGACATCTCAATTGCAAAGCAGAAATAAGACTATTCATTCTGAGTCACTACGGGTCTCAATATTTTTTTTTTCTTTCTACCTGTTTTCTTGTTTCATTTGAAAAGTGCAAGTAAACTCTAAGTTTAACTGGATTTTTCTCTTTACATGCTCCTCCCTTTGGTGCCCATGGTGTATTCGAATGATCAGTCTTACCTCTCAATTCAGAAAAATTTGTAATAGTGTTATTAATGCTAGGTAAGAGTTCAGTGATGAATCGCTACATCATTTTACTTTGTCTTGAAATATGGCTATAAATACACTCACGGGCAAAAATATCAGCAAGGTTTCCAAATGAGTTATAAGATAAGAAGCAGTAGATGGATTTGAAAAGGAGAACACAAAGCAGTAATTACAGCTACAATTACAACAGCATTTTAAAATCCTCTTTATATTTAAAGTAACTAATCCAGGTTTTTTTAAATATTGTTGTATTTAGTATCATTTTCATCTACCACTGGTGAAAGTTAAAGACTCCATCAGGTAAATCATCAATTGATTTAAATTTGTGTAACTCCGCGAATACTGTCAAAATTTAACAGTTTTACTTCTAAAGATCTACACCTTCACTTTTTTTTTTTAAGATTTTGTGACATTATAGACTGCCAGTCTGTAATTTTTCTATTATTATTATTATGATGATCATTATTATTATATAATTTCTCTGAGACCATTTGTGGTTGGTTGACACTGATTAGCAGCCACATACTGACTCTGACTTTCCCTCACTTTCCTTTCTGAGGGGATGCATGGAGGGAAATTGAGGGAAGGCAAAAGGACTTGTGGATCGAAATAATGACAGTTTAATAAGGAAAAATAAATCTCTGGGTGCAAGTGAAGCTAAAATAGGAATTAATTTACTACTTCCCATCAGCAGGCAGATGTCCAGCCATTCTTGAGAAGGGAAACAACATACATAACAGCTGTTTGGAAAGACATATGCCATAACTCTGAAATTCCTGTTTCCACCTCCTTTCACTGAGTTTTATTGCTGAGTATGATGCCATATGTTATCGAGTAACTCTTTGAATCACCTCTGCAGGATATGTTCCATCCCAGATTTTCACTCATGCCCAACCTACTTGCTTAAGAGGTTGGGAAAAGTGAGAGAGAAAACCTTGATGCTGTGCAAGAATTGTTCAGAAACAGCCAGTACACTGCTATGTCATCCACTCTGGTTTAACCACAAATGCAAAGCACAACATTGCAAGGGGTGCTATGAAGGAATTTAACTCTGTAACTTCATCCCAACAAAATCCAGGACATCATTCTTCCAAGCAGGTAGTGAAAGGCTATGCAGATATTCTTTTGGGTGACTTCTGTACAAGTTGACAGTGAAGTGCAATATTCCACTGCCATTCTTTTCTATAACATGGTTCTGATTATTCTTGGAGGTCCTTGTCACTTCTAGGACACATTATAATAGATCACTTTATTCTGTAGAACAAAGTTGGCCTCCAGCCAAATGGAAGAAAAGATGCAAGTGTTTCAGCTAGGAAGATGGGAGAGAAAGACTGGGGGTTTCAAGAACAAGGTGACAGACCTCCATGGTAGCTCACCTATCCAGCTTTCAGTGCCAAACATCTCACTGGCTCACCATCACCAAAGCTGGTGCTGTGTTTAAGTTGTATTACTAGGAATCAGTATTTTCTAATTATGATACACATTTGATGAATGCCTTTTCCAGATTCCATAGCCTGAATGTAAAATTTATATGATGTAGAGAACACAAATATTATTTTTGTAAATCCAAAGCATTATCCATGCTTAGTTTACCTCATGCTGGGCTGCATCAGGAGAAGTGTGGCCAGCAGGTCAAGGGAGGTGATTCTCCCCCTCTACTCCACCCTGGTGAGACCCTACCAGTTTTGGAGCTCTTATTACAAGAGGGATGTGGACAAGCTGGGGTGTGTCCAGAGAAGGGCCACGAGGATGACCAGGGGGCTGCAGCACCTCTGCTATGAGGACAGACTGAAAGAGTTGGGGCTGTTCAGTCTGAAGAGAAGGCTCCCAGATGGTCTTATTGTGGCCTTCCAGTGTCTGAAGGGGGCCTACAAAAAAGCTGGGGAGGGACTTTTTAGGCTATCAGGTAGTGACAGGACTAGGGGGAATGCCGCAAAGCTGGAGGTGGGGAGATTCAGATTGGATGAGAGTGGTGAGAGCCTGGAATGGGTTGCCCAGGGAGGTGGTTTGGGACACATCCCTTGAGGTGTTTTAAGGCCAGGCTGGAAGAGGCTCTGGCCAGCCTGATCTAGGGTAGGTTGTCCCTGCCCATGTCAGGGGAGTTGGAATTAGATGATCCTTGTGGTCCCTTCCAACCCTGACTGATTCTATGTTTCTATGATCATAGTTTAGTACAACAGAGTCTTTTTTTTTTTTTTGAGAATTTAGACTTTGGTACTATACCAGTGCTGCCTGGAAGCAATTTGCTGCTAGATGGTCTGAGTGCACTTTGATAGGGCAGACAACTTGTCTAGATGATTAAACCACAGCCTGGGTATACCTAAAATGTGACTTAACTAGAGACTTTAATGAGATCAAGAACTAGAGCTTTTTACAACAACAACAACAACTTCCTTAAAACTTTTGAGAAAAGCATTTATCACTGGGGACTTACGAATCATCTTTATCCACTTTATACTGACAAACTTGCCACTTGTCAGTTAATTATTTCTCCTTTCAAGATTAAAGGGGCAGTTTACATTTCCTTATGAACGCAAAGTAGACTACTAAGTTGAATGCTGTTGATTGACCTAATATCTTATGACACACTAGATACTGGGGAAATTAAAACTGGATTACCCAGCACTTCCTCTTGAGCTGAGCTTTTCTGGCACAAGAGTCCTGTTAATATTTCACTTCTAATATATCTTCTATGCCAAAGGTGCTAAAAAGAGGGGGGGGGAAGTAAAAAAATAACAGAAAATGAGTTTATATTGAATTTATGTAACCAACAATGATTGCTATCAAATCACAGCTTAAGTAATACATTGTTCAGCTTCACAGAGACTGTGCTGTTTAGAAATTTACATATACAGACTGAAATCTCCTGCCTCTTTCTTAGTCTCCCTGTCTGGAATACAGATGTATATACTGAAACTGTATCACTTAAAGACAAAAAACAACAGCAGTAATGAACACTTCAGTGTAGGAAAGATGATGAAACGAAGGAAGATGTCTTAGAAAGACTGCCTGGATACGATATAGCTGTTTAATTTTGAAAGGACACTGTATCTAAGTTTCAGGTATAAATGTGAACCCAAAGCATGTGGGTGAAGGAATCTGCAGAGTTCATACTTGCTTTCAGAGCGGCTCCCTGAAAGGGAAATTTCACCTTTAAGTATACTGTGATACTGCCCTTCAGACTGGGGGAGGGAGGGCATTTTCATAAGAAAGAGAACATTTAGCATTGCCTTCTTCCCCCACAAATTAATTTATCATTGTTTAACTGCCTGTTTATACAGAAAAGTCTTAGCACAGTTCTAAGTCCCGATTCAGCCTTCCAAAAGTTGCCAGCTATCATGCTGCACTGCTGGCACTGGCCATGGCAGGCAAAGACTTTGCTAGCTGACTACACAAGATGGGCAGATGTTGGGTGAGAGATGGAGAAGTGACTTGCCAGAGTCAAACACACACAAGGCTCCACAGAGTGCTATGCCAACTTCCCCTGCAGTATTCTGCCTGCTAAGCTCATCACAGTTTGCAACAGAATTTGGACTCTAAATTGAATAATCTTAGCATCACAAAAGTATCTTAATTTACTGTGAAAACTCTGTTAAATATAGGAATGGTAACACCAAAGTTTATTAATTGTGACATGAATGTATGGGAACAACAGCAATTTAGTAATTTGGAAAGAAGAAAAAAAAAAAATCTTGTAAGTATGGTAAAGTGAACCAAGAGGAACATTATGGAGTAGATCCTTTCTGTCTCATGCATTAATCACAAATAATGAAGAAATGCTAGATCCATAGGGAAATGGCAGTCACATATCGGTTACAATTTATATAAATTGCTTAGAATAACAGCAGTAATAACAGTACTGTTACTACCCTGGATAATAGTAATACCTAGTCCTAACATCTAAAATCTAGCCCTAAATTTAGCCCTCATGTCAGTTAATGCAACTCCAGTAGTGTCACTAAATTGTGTCAATGGATTTGCCCATTTCACTTTAATACACTGAAAGGGACATATTTTTCCTCATGAAAATGAATGGATATTAAGCTGACTGAAAAGGCACTGCTTTCAGGTTAATTGTTTTGTACCCTGGCATTTTCTCCTTCTTTTTAGAAAAATAAAGACAGAAAGGAAAATAAATTGAAGATGTTTGGCTCCTCTCCAACACATATTGACAATTCACCCATGCAAATACTTATGCACAAATGGTATTCAACCTGGACGTGCCCATGGGCATGCACTGAATGTCAATATCAGAGCAAAGAAACACTCTCAAATATGTGTTTGTTGGGTAGAACAGTGTCAAAGCACTCCTAGCCAGAGGTTTATCTTGTAATGAAGGTTCAAGTACATAACATTTTACACCAATTTTATTTCAAGACTGACATTTTGAAGTGGAATAAAATAAAATTAAATTCTTAAGAGCATAACTTGATAATAAGTCAACATTGACATTTATATTAATTGACTTATTTTTTAGCATTTACTGTAAAAGTTGTGATGATAATCATTTGTCTTATGCTATCTCCTGATTTTGCTTGTACAAAGGCAGAAATGGAAGCATTAGTTTGCCAAAATTTACACACTGAAGGTTGTCTATTAAGAAAAATTCCATTATGTTTCTTGCAATTAATGTATTCTGAAAAGACTGCAGTATTCAGCACTCATGTGAAAGCAATGTAAAGCAAGTGTCAGGATCAGATAACAGTCTAAACAAACTTTGATTACCAATTAAATCCTCAAAACTAGTAAAGGTACAATTACATTCTGACTAGCAGAATTTTTCAAATGGATAATAAGAAAAAAGGAGAAGTTAATTTCTTCAGAATAGTAGCACATAAATATGAGATTGATTTCTTACAATCTGCCCTAATGATAATTACTCAGTATTTATAATTTGAGTGATCTAAGTATAAATACTATTGCTGTTTGCAGTTCTCAGTTAAGACTGCGTTTTTCACCTAAGGATATGTGGTGGTTTAGCAGCTACCTGCTCCCTCACCCCAACTTTGAAATAACCCAGGCGAGGACTCAGTTGACTGGAAGTTGATAAATGAAGCTTTATATTTACAGCTATGCACAATATACAAGGAGATACTTACAATGTTAATAGATACTTACAGATACATACAGTGAAAAAGGTAATACAGAAACACCACACCCCTCCCAGAGATCAAAATCCCCAAGAGGGGTTTCTAACCACCCCTACCACCTTTTCCCCCTTCCCCAGTCTTATCTCACCATCTGCTGATGCAGCAGATAGGCAAAGGTAGATCGACCAGGGAGGTTAGCAGCAGGAAAGAAGTTAGTGGAATTATTCAGAATCAGTTACAAAAGGCAGGGACAAAGGAGCCATGCAAGGAGTCAGCCACAGCCCAGAGAGGTCTGGAACCATATGACTTATCTATATTTGGGTTACAACGCTTAAACCAAATTTTTTTTCTTTCTCAGTAAAGCTATGAATGAAGTAGTATTATGTGTTTTCATTTCTCAGCCTATAGCCTAATTTCTCATTCAAATCCTCCAATTAGTTCAAACCAGTACAGGATACAACTGTGAGAATGTGACTATTTTGTTATGTATAAAGGACTTTATATTGTTGGCAAAAGGTAAGCCACAGAGAGGATATGATGATTCCCCTAAGCGCTCATGCAGCATCCAATAAAACAGGTGTAATACTCTCTGGGTGGAAGGTGGCAGAGGCTCTACTTCAGTGGGGCTGAATGAGATAAGACAGTAAGAAATCATATGCTGTTAATCAGGGGCTCCTCAAGCAAAACAAAAAGTAATATTTCTGATGACAACTCAGCTGAGTTCCCCTATCTGTGACAGGACAGATTTCAAGAAGGATCGCCAAACTTATATTTAGAGAGAAACGATTGAGATGTAGTCTGTCTGCTATTTCTTTTTTTGAAATCGCAGTGAATAGAAGTTATTGAAAGTGAGCTATGTGCACGCTCTTCAATCAAATATAGTTGAAAGATGAAGAACTAAAAGCTAGTGGCTGTAAACTCACCTGGAGTGATGGATTCATCCTATCTGCAGTGCTGCTCACTGTTTCACAAGAAAACAATTCTGTGGGGATCCAGGTATCGATGGAAATAAATACAATAAAGAAGGAATGAAAACTGTAAAGGACTGGAATTGTTTATTTTTGCAAGATGTGGGAGACACAGCAAGCAGTTCAGAACACAAAGGAGAGTTGAAATTGGAGAAAATAATACTACTCAAAGTCCTAATTGGACTGTAAGACTCCTTGGCATAGAGTTCTATGGAAGAAAGAGTGTATCAGGGTTCAGAAAGCAGAAGGGTATTTCAGTGGTCATCAGAATAATCATAAAATAATCTGGTTGGAAAAGAACTTAAGATCGAGTCCAGCTTTAAATTGACATCTCCCTGTACAAAGCATGACCCTAAGCAACTCACTCAAATGCTTTTTAAACACCTCCAGGGATGCTGACTCCACCACCTCCTTGAGCAGTCTATTTCAGTGCCAGATGACCCTTTTGGTGAGGATTTTTTCCCTAATATTCAACTAAACCTTCCCTTAATTCCATCTCCTCTCACCACATCACTTACCTGGGAGAAGATGTCAGCCTCCTCCTTGCTACAAACTCCTTTCAAGTAGTCGTAGAGCATGAGGAGGTCTGCCCACAGCCTCTTCCTCTCCAGCCTGAACAACACCAGCTCCCTCACGTGCCTCTCACAGGACCACTCACAGCCTCATTTCCCTTCTCTGGACATGCTCCAGCATATTGCTAATTACTAACTAGATTAATATTTTATGTTTATTGTCAGCTATTTATTTCATAATGGATTATTGTTAGCAAACATTTGCCTTTCAAAATGTCTGACATCTTCTGTTATTCTCACTAGAAGTGAACAAGATCACTGTTAAACATACATCTTTCCAGTAAAGACTTTGGAATTGCCTTTCAAGTTTTCCATGGAAATGAAACTAAATTCCTTGTGGGAAAAATGGTGCCCATTATGACTGAGACAGCAGGTGTTTAAAGTTGTTCCTGCTGAGCACAGTACAGGATTAAAATTTTGCCATGTTGAGAGAAGTATAAGAACACATTTTGCTGAATAAGGAGCCAATATGATAAACGGAGACATTTTCCAATTATCCTGAAGAGAATACAAGAAACAGCTCCTTCCTAAACCTCATTTGAAGGCTGCACTAAATATTTCTTGATCATCAAGTTACTTTTCAAACGTGGTAGAAGGCAAGTTTTAATTTCTTCACTCTCTCAACGTGTTCAAGGATAGATGACAATACAAAAATACAGGGAGAATCACTGGCAAACAAAAATGTAATTAGTTTCCAGAAAGGTTAGTGTTTTTTTCTTTCTTTCTTATTCCCTAATGAAAAGGAGCTAATCTAAAACATAGCCTGGTGACTCAAAGTGTTCTGTATTTTGGCTAAGTCAAACACAAGGAAGAAATATGTTTCATAGGCAGAGTGTGGGTAATATGTCCTGAGGGGTTAGCACAGTTATTCATTCAGTAAGTAAGGTCAAATTATGTGCGAGGCTTGAATATTTAGCATAAAAATAGTATTAATAATTCATGTGGCAAGCTGAGTGGTAGAATGATAAGATACAGTGATGGGAAATGAAAAAAAAAAAAAGAAAGAAATAAAATAAAGTAAAATTAAAAAAAAATTTAAAAAAAACCCACCAACAAAACTCAACTACTAGACAGAGGCAATGGAAGAATGAGCTGATATAAAACAAAAAGCAACCCAGTAGGATGGAGAGGTGAAAATGCCACTTAACATTTTTCTTATAAATGCCCACACAGATTCAGTCTTACAACATGACAGTGATTCTGATTTCTATTATTTGCTTGCTGGTTATCTCAACCTAAAGTGACTCAGTGCAGAACCTCACATCATATCTCACCCAACAACTACATATTGTTTATCTTCACTACAGCATAATAAAAAGAAGCAAAGCTCTCAGGATAAGTAAATACAGTATTCCCATGTTAGAAAGTGCATGGACAAAATGCTTCAGATATGAAAAATAAGGATTTTGCTATCCTGGCCTTACACGAGGACACACCAGAGGCATTTTTATTTCTGAAACTTTCTCAAAAGCCTTCAAAGAGCTGAGTGAGCTGGCATGTAGCTAATGTTATGCCTGCCTGGGATCCAGAAACCACACCTTCTCTCAGCTTATGATTCCCAGGAAGCACTAAGAATACTCACACTATTCCTGAAACCAGTCCTTAAAAAACTCTGTTCCTTTGAGCTGACACTGTGGGACATATATATACAGAGACAGATTATTGTGATGGCCTCGAAACAGCACATGTCAAAAGAGCAAAGTAATGGGAGACAGGCCACCAACAGCCACGGAAAGGTGAGAGTATTTGCTGAGGATGACAAGCATGAGATAAACCTTTTCTGCTCCTGAGGTTTAAGTATCAATACTCTTTCTCATTCAACCGATTAGTGCTTTAAGTTAAGGGCAGAGACAAGGGGAAACAAGAAATAAGGATTCACCCCAGTGAAGCAGTATTTCTAGCCCTCATATGTTTTCTTTCAGAGAACAGGAAGAATTCCCTGTGGTGTCCATTCCAGGGCTACAACACTGTGGGACCTGCTGGATCTCCATCATTTTAATAGAGGTCTTTCATAGCATCATAGAGCCATAGAACAGATCAAGTTACTCAGAGCCCCACCCAGCCTAACCTGGGATGTTTCCAGGGATGGGGCATCTACCAGCTCACTGGGTAACCTGTTCTAGTGTTTCACCATCACTTTTGTTAAGGAAGGATTTGAATATGGCTTAGAAGTGAATGGTAATGAGGCTGATATAAAAATTATTAAATATTTTATTTCCCCAAACTTATTTACGATTAACACACACAGGCTTCATTATGCAGCTGTTAAAACTAATTTTACAGAACGTATATATACAATCAGATTGATTTAAGGGGATTTAAGAAAGATTTTAGAAAATTTAAACAGCTGGAGAGAGTCTTGCAGCGTAAACGGCCGAACTTCAGAAAAGAGAGTATGATTTACTCACTGGTCAGAGCCTCAATATTTGTGATCCAAAACTATATGCAGAGGCATATACGGGGAAAAATATAGTGCCAGCCACGTGGATGACGCGGCGGGGCTTGCTGCTTACGTAGCTTAAATTGAGCACTTTGAGAAGATCCACGGACCCAAGACAAGTCCTCCATAGCTCTCAGGAGATCATTGGAGCGGTCAGCCACCTGGGCGAAGCAGGATCCAGGTTTACGGGCTGGAACAGTCCGACTGGGTGCAGTACACAGCAAAAGGGTCGGCCGCCGGCTGGAGCGGCGGGCCGGCAGCTCCCGGTGTCGCAGCTCCTCGCTAGACCATTGTTAAGTCGTCACCTAGATTTGGTCAGATTCAAACGGACTGGGACTCGGCTGAGCTCAGGCGGGTAGCTGCTTTCAGAGCAGGGCAAGAAGCTTCAGACCCGTGGCACAGTGCCGAAGATGGGTAGGGTAAGGTCAGTCGTTTGTGGGGGAGGCGAGTCCCCAACTACGGGTGGTGCAAAGCATGCAAGGCAAATAAATGGGTAGCGAGGCAAAAACAAAGGCAGCAGCAGCAAACCAAACAGTTGGCTAAGTCTTTAAGCATTTTGACGGGTGTCTTGGACCAATAGCAACAGATAAAAACACTCCTGGAACTAATCCCAGGTTATTTTACCAAAAAAAAGAGAGATGCAAATGTCTAGCATCATGACCTGTTTACCAAAAACAAAGCAGGGTGCAAAACAAGGCCAAATATGGTGTCTGTGTAGCAGACGGAGAGGTGTCATGACTTTTGTCTGCTCTCCTGCTTCTTCCATCCTGGGAAGGGGTTGGGGGATAGGGCAGTGGGAGGGAAGGTGGACATTCAGGTAGGTGCTTAGGATATGTCTTTTAGGTATGCATTTCAGGTCTAATTTGGACCTTCCACCACAGCTCTAAACAATATCCTCCTTCTAGCTAATCTAAATCTACCTATTTTTAGCTTAAAATCATTACTAGATGCCTAGAATCACCTCCTTGCCCTCCATGGCCCCTTAACATAGCCTCTAGGCAGATCTGCTCCATGATCTTCTGAGGCACAGAGGTAAGGCTGACAGGTCAATAGTTCTCAGGGTCATCCTTTCTACTCGTTTTTTATATGTGTGCGATGTTTCCCTTTTTCCAGTCAGCAGGGACCTCACCTGAGTGTCATGACTTTTCAAGTACTATGGGGAGTGGGTTGGCAACTACGAGTTGATTCCCTCAGGACGCTGGGTTGCATCTTGTCAGGTTCCATAGGTTTCAGCCTGCTGTCTTCCTCTTTTAGCTGAGCAGAGGCTTTGGGATCTTTCATTTCATGGCTCTGTAATCCTGTCACAAAACTCCCTGACTTATATTCCTGCTTCACAAAATATTTAAAATCACAGACTAGTTTAGAGTGGAAGACACCTCTGGAGATCATCTAGTCAACTCCCCTGTTAAAGCAAGATTGGCTTTAAAGTTACCTCCACATGCCTGTTAGCTCAGGCCCTTGCCCATCTGAGCTGTGAGTCTTCAGGGATGGAGAGTACACAGTCTCTGTGTGTAACCTAAGAAGAATTCATGCATGTGAATCATTTTACCTTGTAACTAACTGGAATTTCTCTCATGACACCTGCAGCTATTAACCCTTTTTCTTTTCTGTGCACCTCTGAGATGTGCTCATATTGCCCAGGCCATTTGAAAACTATACCTTTCCAGCCACACTATCATCCCCATGGAGTAGCACTTGTGATTGCTTCTGGGTAAGCTTTGAGTTGTTGACCACTAATTTTGACCCTGACAATCCAGCTATTTTAATATCCACCATGCACTGTACCCATCAGGTGCATATATACTCATTAGAGCTGCAAGGATAGTAAAGGAACTGTGTTCAAAGCTTTCCTAAAGTCAGTGTAAATTATTTAACCCCCACCCTTCTTGTGTACACAGAGACTGCCATTTCATCATGGAAAGCAGAGTGGGCAAGCAGGATTTACCCTGATGTATTAGCAATCATTTATCCAGACTCTGTGTTCCAAATCATCTTGTCCCTCACGTACCTGCAAATGGCTTCTATGTATAACATATTTTTATCAAGAAGCCCTGGGAAGTTCCTACTGTGGCAGGAACTTGGGTTTCAGTTCTCAGCTATGTATTCCAGCTGTAAGAAGATTTCACACTCTTCACCACAGCAGAGATAAGGATTTCATATAAAACAGAATACTTTCCAAGAAGGGGCAAGATGCAGGATAGCCTGAAGTTTGACTTGAAGTTTTTCAAGGGAAGTTCAGTACCAACAAGTAAAAAGGTGTAATTTAAGACACATCCTTGCCTTGATCATTGATTTCTCTGAATCCTGGTTTTAGATATTGAATTCATTGTGCACTGACGTTGACATTAAAGCTATAGTTGCTCTAACATGCCTGGCCATTTTGATGTCTAAACTTTTCATTGCAATCCTTAACTTTAACCTGATTTGAGTACCAAACTGATATTTCAGTAATGAATTGTACACCTCAGTGGTAGTCACATAGTAGACAGAATAGAAGACGGTTATCAACATTTATTTTAATAATGACAGGAGTAAAGTTTGAAGCTGGGTTGAGGAAGATGTAACATACATGTGCCTAATTAAATTTGCAGGTTTGAGTTATACCCTCAGACTTCCCACACATTGTCAGGGCAGAGAATACACCTCAAAAGCAATAAACAGAGACAGAAGAGATTTTAAAATAGCAAATAGGAAGTTCAAAGAAAGTAGCAAGTCTTGGATCTCATGTACATCTGAGACAGCAAGGTGACTCAATACAGAAAGCTGAATCTCAGTTATTATAATTTATCTAAAACAAGGTTAGGGACAGATTTCTTTGTTCTGAATGCTTATCAAATTCCTGCATTTGGTCTTGACATTGCCAGGTTCTGCTGATACTTTGAACTTAGTTCCTCACAGGTTCAGACTGTTGCTTCTGCAGAATGCAAGGCTATATATTTTGGAAATTATTTTGCTTGTGAGCATATTTGGAATATATGATGCTGATAAAACAACTGTAGACATGCTTTCTAGCAAGTGTGAATTCCTGGACAGTAATCAGAGGAGGTCTGAGTAGAGAGAAGTGTTTCTTGTTTTCAGTGATCTGGGCTTATTTGAGTTAAAGCTGAACAAAAAGAAGAAATATTTTGTCCTTTTCCTCTTCTGCATATGAGTGATAAAACTTCAGCTGTGCTGCCAAAGTAATCACAGCTTAAAAAGCTGCTTTAAGGGATGAGGATTATCTCAATTATCACAGCTATTCCAAAGGTATGAGCATAGAGGACATCAATCTGATAAGACAAAAATCCTTGTATTTGTGTTTCCATATCTATAAATTCTATAAAGCACCCAGAGGCACCAAATTCAGTCACACTCATGCTTGCTCTGTTCATGCAAGTAAGAGATCAGAATTACTTGGTGTCCTGAAACTATGGAATGTGATGTCTAAGACCAGACAGTAAATTATGTGTCCTTTTGTTTAAAGGTAAACAGAAGGGCAGATCTGCCACAACAAAATGGACACTTGAGACCCAGAAATTCTTCTTGTGGTAGGCCAGGATGTAGGCAACCTGCAAAGCCATTCTTTTGCATTACAACAGTGTGATGTCCACTTCACTCATAGGGTTACTGAGATGTACAAAAGCAAGGACATAAACATAGATAAGACAGAGTCGCTCTGGTCTGAGCTCTGGCTGTTGGTCTCTCCCTCTCCTTGGCTTCTAGCTGGATCTGCATAACCCAGCTAATCAATTCTGCTTCTAGCTCCCCTGGCCAATCTTCCCTGTTTACCTTGCACATAAGGTAGATTCTGGGATAAGATTAGAGGGTGGGGAGAAGATGGAAGGGTAGTTGGGAACCCCTCTTGGGGACTCTGATTTTTGGGAGGGATATTGTGTTTCTGTATTGCCTTTAAAATGTATATAGCTGTAAATATTTGTAATATATTGTAAATACCTGCTTGTATATTGTGCTAAGCTGTGAATATAAAGCTTCACTCCTTAACTTCCAGCCAGCTGAGTCTAGTCTGGGTGAATTCAAATGTGAGGGGGCTGGGTAATTCCCAAGCCATCACACATGAGAATCCTGTGCTTCTCTGAATATGGTTAGAATGACTCTGTGATGCTCAGTGGAAAGACACACACGTTGCTGATACCCAGTCAGTAGACTAAATGAACTGGCTCCAAACTGGGGGATGTCTGCTTAATTGCATTATGAGTGCATGTCTTTCAGACAGCTTAAGAGCTCTTATGCTGTCTTAAGGGTACTTTTGTAAATTTCCATGTTAAGATACACTGTCTTTGCAATTCTCTCCTGTTTATTCTGGCTCCTAGCCTCATAATTAGTTATTGGACCCACAAAAAAAATTCACATCATGGCCCCTTCTATACATACCCTGAAATTCACATTTGTGGATGGAGTCACAGTGGGTTTGTAGAGCCTATAGGACCAGCAGCTGTGGGCCCCAGGCTGGCAAGGCTTGAAAGGTTTGACAGTCACGAAGTCCCTCAACAGGCAGAAATAGACAGAATCAGTATATCAGAATCACTCCACTTGACATCAAAGTGGAATCTTTCTTGACTGTTGCTTTTTTTT
The DNA here is from genome assembly GCA_013396835.1 of Psilopogon haemacephalus. Classification (NCBI taxonomy): domain Eukaryota; kingdom Metazoa; phylum Chordata; class Aves; order Piciformes; family Megalaimidae; genus Psilopogon; species Psilopogon haemacephalus. Next base: position 283,388 of record VWZI01020597.1, on the reverse strand, counting down.
TCCTCTTGTTATTCTTATCCAATTAAATAATTGTAATAATAGGAAATGACATAATTGGTTGATTGTGTGTCTGGAAACAGAACACATGTGGCTTTTAACCCAGACAGACTCACAGAGCAAATAGCAGCAAGAGATAGAATCCTGTATTAAACTGGAATTAGGGCAAAGTTCTTAAAAAGTTAAAGGGAAAAGAAGCTTGCTCTGTGGCTTCAAGATATGTTTGCTTGAATAATTCTGATATCATTGGCAAAACCTTTGTGGTCACATTCTTCAATTACATGAAATTGCCAAATAAAATATTAGAATAATTTACTAATCCTGCTTCCTTTGAGCACTCAGGCTGTCTTTGGATAGATGTTGTAATCTTGTATAACTATTCTAATGATGCTGTGTCTTTTGAGTAACAGGATGTTACCTTAGCCATCACAACAGGAAAAACACATGAAATGGTTTGGAAAACAAATAGAAAATAGAAAACAGAAATGGCTGAAAATGCCAAATTACAGAGCTGAGAATACTGATGAAGACGACTACCTTTTCAAAGATCAAATACAGCTATTTGCAGTAAAATTGTTAAAAATATGCAATTTTTCTCTATTGTGTGGTTGTGCTGAGAGAGCATCCATGTTTTGAGTAGGTCATCAAAAAAGTGCATGTGCTGTGTTTCTTGGAGACCAGAAGCTGTTAGGCTGCATAGTATGCTGAAGGACAGTGTGGAAGCAACTACTTAAATCATCAGCATTGTTACCTTTGCCGGCAATTTTCTCAACTAACACCTTCTTTTGTGAGGAAGGGGACAGGCAGAGGAGGACAAAAAAAAAAAAAACCAAAACAAAAAACCACAAAGTGTATAGCATTAAAAATATAATGAGGTGAAGGAAAGGGCTCTTTGAAAGTCATGATCTGTCAGATAGGCCAAACTCTTGTAGTAGTGGAAAGCATTATTGATAGGTGATATCAATAATAAATGTGGAGGCAAGAAACAGGAGGATGCAAGTGCAGACTTGTGCTTACAGCAGAGGCATGGATCATGCTTGTGCTAATAAGGCAGTGGCTGCAGCACTACGGGCCTAAGGAGGTTATTTGCTCTGACTTCTGTTTTGGCTTTGCAAATATAGGGAGGAAGTGGAAGTATTTGGGGATCTTCTCTTTCTAATGCTGTTGCTGAAGAAATCTCTGCTGTTCTGTGTGTCACACTGAGGCCAAGTTATTCAAAGATTGTCAGCTATTTTAGAGAAATAGCAATGATAAAATCTGAACGTACAGAAGGTGGAAGAGAAGATTCAAAGTACAGAGCTGGGGATGCAGTCATAGCACCAGCTCTACGGAAAAGTGTTCCACTTCAAATGGGGAGTATAAAATATGTGTCTTGGTAGGTTTCTAGTCAGCTAGGACTTGATCCTGCTGCTACTCACGTTTGAAGAGCTGAAGAGTCAGTGCCTACAGTTACTTTCTCATGTTTTCACCCCGGTGCATTCAGAAAGTATCACACATATTTCAGGGAAATCTTTGTAATCCCTGAATATCCCAAAGATACATATTTTTCCTGGAAATCTCATGAGATTTTCTCAAAGAACTTCAGAAGCTTTGAACTTACTTTCAGGATAGGAAGGTAACAAGCAGATTGCTGGTCTTGGCTTGTTTTGGTGTTTTCAAACAGGAATATGAAAATAATATCACATATTGGCTGTTGTAATTTTTAGAGTTTTCCATAAATAAAGGTTAAAAAAACAGAATATTGGGGTTTGGGAGAAGTCATTCTTCTAGCTCATTAGTGAGCCATCTCTAGTTATCTAACTTATATGCCTTTTACTGTTTGTTTCCAGGGAATGAGGAATGTTCTCTACTCTTCTGGTTAGCAACGAAGATGTGAATTCTTAAAACCAGACTGAGCACACTCATTGGATTCTAAGACAATCTCTGACAAGTAAGGATGAGAATAAAAACTTTAAAGTTCTCCCTAGTATAAGTGCAAGGCATATCAAGAAAGCAGGATTTGAAAATCTAATCAATCTTTCTAAAGACTGAAACAATTAGAAGTGACAGAAATGAATAAAGAAACAAGCTTTGAGCAGCTGTTGTAAGGAGACATTCGCCTTCTAGTAAACATTTTAAAATCATGTCTTTTAACTGTTTAATTTATTACATATTCCTTCAGATTTTTTATCTTATTCTGCTCTCTTTATGTTTAGGCTCAGGTGGGAAAAGTTTTATATATGCCCTGGGTGAATGTTTTGGGTTGTTTTCCTGTTAACATAGTATTTGGAACTGGATATCCTTTAGGGGGGCTCTTTCTAGGGTGTAATTTCCATCAAACTAAGGAAAAGTTAAATTATTTCTTACCTCAAGATAAACTGCATTTATCTCTGACTAAAATTTCAGTTGTTTCTTGGTGTTGCCACTAGATGCTGCAGTTCTCTTATGAGGGCTCATTTTTACCCTTGAGAATTTCAGATAAATTACCCCAGAGAAGAATTAGGTCATATAGGCTTCAAACAACTATTTAGAGCCTAGTGTATAGAATAAAGGGCAGTAAAACCACGTGATTATCATCTAGCCTGTGCACTGGTGAGTGTAGTGTTCTGCCTTTTAAATATAGTTAAGTGCACATTATGTAATACTCATTCCCCAAGAGCATCTTCCACAGTCCAAGCCCATGCAGCACCCAGAGGTGTTTCCTGGCGCTCACTGTATACCACTTGCTTCACTTAATATCCTCCCGTTACTCTTGGTTATGGCCCTTTGATTCACTCTTTTCCATCTTCACATTCTGGCTACATAAGCCTGCCATACATTTACAGGCAGATTTGTATTGTGTTATCTGACACACAACTAATACAGCACACACTTGGCACTGGACAGTGTCCGCACTTCAGATTGTGAAAAGAAGCAGAGAACAAACCTTAACAGAGTGCATTTGACTACATGTGTATGTAATGAACAGAGACAAGGTTGCAGTTCCTCTGATCCCAGCACACATATGAATAAAAGCTCATAAGTTACATCCTCAAAGTGTCCTCTTCTCTCTGCTCTGTATAATGAGGATCTTCTCTGGTTAGTTTGTGCAAATTGCCCACACTGCAGGTGCCTAAACCTAGATGAGATATATTCAACTTTCAGTACATTATGATGAACCACCCAAGAAAATGGAAGGTTGCTCAGGGGCTGGGTCCTTTCCAACACTGCGAAAAGCAGAGCACAGAGATAAGGTGAATTCTGTCACCACTACATAGCTTGGGTCATCACCCCCATAGTGCATAATTTGTCATGATCCTACAAGGTATTGAGTGCTCTAGTTTCATCCTGAAAGTATCCACTGAGGTATCTCCTCGGCTCATAGTGTTTAAGGGACAGAAAGAACAACTTGCCTGGTCTGCCTTTGGTATGTGCTTCTGTAGTNGATATATACAGTGAAAAGGTAATACAGACACCACACTCCTCCTAGAGACCAAAATCCCCAAGAGAGGGTAACCAAACACCCCCCACCACCTTTTCCCCCTTCCCCAGTCTTATCTCACCACCTCTTGATGCTGCAGATAAGCTGAAGTAGATCGGTCAGGGGGATTAGTGATAGAAAGTTAGGAGTTTTACTCTGAATTAGCTACCAAGACAAAGAGACAAAGGAGACCATGCAAGAGAAGCAGCTGCAGCACCGAACGATCAGAAGCTGTCTGCTATCTGGTTGTTTTCAGAACAGTTCTTAAATACAATTTTTTCCTTTCTCAGTAAAGGTCTGGGTGAAGTGACACACTGTGTTTACCTCTCTCAGCCAATAGTCTAATTTCTCGCTCAAATTCTCCAATGAGCTCAAACCAACACAGCTTCATAAAGTCCCAACAGCAGGTCTGACAAGTGCTAAGTAGTGGTTTTGCATATACTAAGTCAATGTGTATAGGTACGAGTTTAAGTATTCTTTACACTTACAGATTAATTTGATGTAAAAATCAGGCAAAAGAAGAGAGGAAATTTAAGCACCTGTGGTTTGTATCTTACAGCAGCAAGTTAACTACAAAGAGCTGTATTCTACTCTTCAGCCATTTGGGGAAAATAAACTTCTTTTGCTACCACCATTTGAGTCACCCTTTTTTCCCCGGATGAGTTTTTTGTGGGTGTTATCTATATCTTCAAAGTGGAAAAGTGCTATTGCGGACAGCCTGAGCCAAACATTTGAGTAGAGCTGCAATGTTCTTGTGATCCCTCTCTGACTTCAGTCTATGTAAAGATTACAGCATTTGCTATCATAATGCAGTTTTAAAAGTAACTTCTTTCCTTACTAAAGGTCAAAAGGCCATTCCATGGCAATTACTTCTGCTGTCGTTTAAAAAGGAAAAATCAGCTTATGTTACTTAAAAAATTCCCCCCTCCCCTACCCCACTCCAATATTTCAGTTTTTTACTTCCTGCCAATCATACTTTGCTGAAACTGCCTCAGATACCATTAAGAACTGTAAGTTGCATTGTTCATCTGACCTCTGGGCAAAAAGTAGTTCTCATCGGAAGAAATAAACAAACAAAAAACTGCTTTTCTCTAAAACAAATATTTTCTAAAAGAAAAAAAAAAAAGTACTGAAGAAAGCAGGATTTTTTTTTCAAGAACACATTGGATTTTTTCTATGATCAAGAATTTATCATTTTAGAATGGGAAAGTTATATCTGTCACCTTCCTGTCTGCCAAGTGTCATATTAATCCTGACTTCACACAGTTACTGTGACAGAAACTCCACCCTTGATAAACCATTTAGTCTCTATTCAGCCTAGGAGAGAGTCTTCAGATTCTCACTGCACTGTGATGTGGCTTTAGATGATAAATCAGTCAGAAGATCTTTTTTCCTCTCTGCCCTCCCTTCACCACATTAATATTGATTATTTGGAAGTAAGAAGTCCCAAGGAGTGGAAGTGGATATGCCTCATTGCCTTGAACAATTCTTTTCCCTCTATTGGGACAGTACAAGGTAAATTAATAGTGTGCTTTTAGACACTAGGTAATGTTAATGTACTTGCTATTGATAGAGTGAAATAACATGAATAACTTCAGCTTTATTTAAAACAAAACATTAGTTTTCCAAGGCCACTCAGATTTCTGCAGCCGGTCAATGTGGCACATACAGTCTTTATTTTTAAATGTGCAGCATTTGTGTTTTTGAACAAGAAAGGGTTTTAATGCCATACGAAAGACAAAAGGGGATTTTAATTCATTGCTTATGCTCTCGGGCTCTTGTCTGCTTTTAATCTAAGTCCCTGCTTGATTTTGTGGGTAAGAAGATGGCTTTTCTACTAGGAAATAATGCAGAACAGCTTTATCCCCTGCAACCCTCTAGCAATGTAAAAATGCATAGGAAATCTGTAAGTGCAAAAGCTGTGGATTTGTGTGCTTCCAGGAAAAAAAAAAAAAAAAGAAAGAAAAAGAAGTTGGCAAAGAGTGAAACTCTATGTTCATCTATTTGAATGCTCTGGAAATCTGCTTCAGCCATGTTGGATTAACTAGTGTAAATAGTGGGTATTTTATAATACACTGGAAATCTATTAAAGTGGAAGCATGGCATTTGGGCCATCTGATCTTAAAGTACTTGCAGTCCATGGAATGGTTTCTTTCCCGATCTTCTCTTGTATTTGGAGCATGAGGAGTGTTTCCCATGTTATGATGGCAAATTTGGAGAAAATTGCCAGTGTAGAGTGTAGGGGAATCTAACGACATGCTGGTCATGGTTGAATATCATAGATGTGATCTATATGGGATGACAACACAGCAGCACAGGCTGGGAGGTGGTGAGGGCATTGCCATACAGAGTTGAAACATTAATAGGTTACCCTTCTGGTCATACCAACTTGCTATGCAACATTATACAACTCACCTGAACTTAACGTTGGAATTTACCCATCTGTAACTCTAACGCAGTAATAAGTTATGGATAGAACTCAAATTACAAAAAATTTGGGGCTGCTTCTCTCCTTGCACTCTGATCCTAATTTCTACAAACGTGTGTCTAGTTCATAAATATTCACGGAATAGCTCATGTAAATAAATTTTGTCTGCGTGTTATTCATGCACTGTTTGCTTTGATTGTGCAAGTTCTTCTGTGTGTTACTTATGGTGGGTGAACGGTCATAAAAGTCACAAACTATTACTTCTGGTACCTGACTGGGTGACCAAATTTTCTAGACAGGAATATAGTGACTGACAAACTGTGGATAACGAATAGCAGGCAGCAAATAACAAACTATAAGGAATGAATATTTAGAAGAACAATTATTTGTGCTGAAAATCATGAAACTTTCAGGATTTGCCAGCCTTTTCTTTCTCCCAGACAAACTGGTATTCATTTGAAAGCTCATGAATGATAGATAATCTCATCTCACAAATAATGACAGTTCAAACCTCAATTAAACAAGCTTCACGAAACCCCTGGGAGATAGGCAGTAATAATAGTTTTATATTACTAAAAGTAATACGTGAATATTTTCCCAAAGAAGTTTGGCACTTGAGGGGTACTTCAATACCATCGAAAGAAAAGAACTAAAGCAAATGAGGGGAAAAAATACCATATTATTATATTTGCCAGATTCCAGCATGCAAGAAAATTAGATGAAGGACACTCAAGCTAGCAGATCTAGTGGACTGATTAAGAAAAACAACATCATTTACTTGTGGCAGGTCAGACCAGAACCTCTTCCAAACACAGAGAATCCTACAGTTACTTGACAGCCTGCCAGCTCACAAAGCAAATGGCAAAAAATCCTTCTCACCATGTGCAAGTTTAATCATATAATCAAATGATTAACTATAGGAGCAAAGCACAGAGAACTTGCACCTATCCAGCTTGTCAGGAAAAAAACCCAAAACCTGGTTTCTATTGCAGTTAGTTACAGATTTATAGGCAGATCTTGCAGAATTTTTTATGGGCTACTTGTACTAAGGTATCTCTAGTCTCTAGGGTCATACAAAGAGCCAGGACACCTTTCTGCCTGTTTGATAGTTTGTATAGTGCTGATAGCTCAAATCCTGGCCACAGACACATTTCTCTGATTTTGAATCCACCTCAGATGCCTATGGTAATGTTGCATTTCCCAGAGCATGCACTCCACAGGACGAAGCCCACAGTAGAAGTTCCTTCACAAATGCAGAATATGATCTTTATCTGAGAGTGTGCTGGTTTGAACTAATTGGAGAATTTGAGTGAGAAATTAGACTATTGGCTGAGAGAGGAAATCACAGTATGTCACTTGTGATCAAAGCATAAAGTTTATAGGAGCTAAGTTTTCATCATGCTTCACCACTGTAGAGTTTGAAATGATAAAGGACAGATGATGTAGCAAACCAGAAGTTCTTGGAATCCAGTAGCCCTTAGGCTGGAGCACAGGGCATCCTAACTACTACAGTCTTACTACATACTTTTTCCCTGGAAGATACTAAGGCACTTCAGTACTGATCACATTATCAGTTCCACTTTTTTTATGCACAAAGGTTCTATAATGCACCTACAATGCTCCAAACAGGTTTTGAAGTTCTGTACTAAAACGGAGAAACAAAAACTTTCTTACTGGAGGCAACGAAACCAAACAAAACCCACACAAATAAACAAAAAGCAAGCATCCAAAGCCCTTATCTTCTAAATCCGTGAGTGTACAAATGCAAGTACAAATTGCATTTTTGTTCATGTATTCAGAGGGAAGAGAGAGAAAACAACCACTTGGGTTAGTAGAAGGCAGTGACACTTACCAAGACTGAAGCTGGTCTCCACGACAATGTTATTCTGAAATAAACCAGTGTTTATAATAATCCAGGACCTGGATTAGGGGTCTTTTCCCTACAACTTTCTTTTTTTTTTTTTCATCCTGTTAATCAAAGATGTCCTATCTGTGTTGCTGTATTAACAACCTTACCACGAAACCCAAAAAACAGTTTTTGCAGCCAAATATTTGCCCAAAAGACAAGGATTTGGATTAGCAAGATGACTTATTGAACTAGATCAAGAAAATCCTGCTGGCCTCACAGTGCTAAGAGCAACTCAATATCTGATGCACTGTCAACTCTCACAAGCTGGTTCTGCCTTTTCTTTCTCCAGTAGGTGAGCACACTTAATAGCTTTCAAAGCAGCAAGGCTTCTTCCTTTCATTCTTTTTGTTGGTAATGCTCCCCATTCTCAAAGTAGGAAAAAAGCTGGGGTAAGTTCCTATTAAACCAACACAGCCCTTCTTAGAATCTCAAGGCATCAGTGCTCCTACCCTTTTTATCCTTTCATACTCCTAACAGCTTGTGTTTTTCACTTTTTTTTCTATAGCTTGAGTTCTTGAAAACTTACCCTTTTTTTTCCTCCTGCCTGGAGACATTTTTCTTCCCAGAATGTTTAAATTCCCTCACACAGCAGGGTAAAGGAGCTGATGCATGTTGCAATTTTATCAGTACATTATCACACTTCTTCCTCAGTCCAGCATGGTCTAGGAAAAAAGGGTTAGAAATGACAGAAATACTGTGTGACAAGGTATATGAGAAGAAAGCACCTTGTGCTTTCAGGGCACCACTGGGAGTTAGACCCTACAGAGGTCTGGTTCTTTTTCTGGCATTGATTTCTGCTCTGACCTTTAACCAGGTGTTAAATCCCTGATTTTCAAGGGTGCTGAATGACTGCCACTAGGTAAAATGTTTTCATGTTGTTTTTTTTTTTTGTTTTTTGTTTTTGTTTTGGGGGGGGGGGGGGGGGGGGGTTTGTTTTGGTGGGGTTTCTGTTTTGTTTTGTTTTTTGTAACTGAGGTCAGTAAGATCTTTGTACCTGGAAGCCAGGATTTCATCTACTCACTTGAATTGCAGCTGTGGGTGTTCTGAAAATAATACAGCTAGAGTGGGCAAACTTGGCAAGAGGAAAGGTTAAGTCAAAAGCAAGTTGGAAGCAGCTTTAGCGTACTTAGTTACTTCAAGATATGACTCTATCCCAAATGTTGTCAGACAGATTAGAGGCTGATCTGGTAAAGTAATGCATTACTTGCTAGTAAAAGCTATGTTGTTTAGTGAATGTTTGATTATGAACGATAAAAATTATCTTAGTACTTGACTTGTTAACATCAGATATTAAAAATTATCACATGATACCACACCAGAGAATAATGCTCTATGTGGCATGCACTACCATGTCTTTGTGGGATGTCATCCACAGTTTGTCAGTGTGGATAATGATACCATCTGATTAGGGAATTGATTCCATTTTCAAGTCTGGAATGGGGAAAAAAAAGTAGTATCTGGTACTACAATTACATGGGCAGGAAGAGATCTCTGAAGTTAATCAGAAATAATGATTCAGTAGAATGACCCTCAAAAGAAAGTATTATGAGCCAAAGCAGGCTCAAATTTTATAAATTAGTGTCTTGCATTTAGTGCCAGAATGATGCTTAATTCAGCCAAACATCTGAATATACATTTTTATCTATAAGCCTCATTGGCATTAAAATCACTGCATGTACTGCCAGATAAGAATAAGAGAAACTGCATTCTGGATGAAGGCTGAATGGAACTGAACTACAAGGGATGAGAAAGGGCTTAGTAGTAATTGACTTAAATAAAGTAAGCAGTGCTGGAGAATGGGTATAAAAAAAGGACATGCAGATGCCAGCGCAGAAACAGAGCAGTTTGCAATAAACCATCTAAAATATATACTTCCTGCTATACACCAAAGGATAGGAACTTAGAGTACCAGGAGACAAATCTCATTCAGCATAAATTGTCATAGCGCCAATGACTTCAGAGTCGCTACAATGATTATGCTAGTAAAACATTAGATCCTACCTGCTTGCCTAGTTTTTCATCTCAGAGAAATCAGGCAGAGCCTTCACAAAGTACAGAAATGAGAACACTTCCCACATCCACATTTAAATGCATCTTCTTTGCCTGTCCCTAGTTATAAATAGAACTGGTTGACATTTTTCATTCTTATCGCTTGTCAATAAAAAAAATGTCCTTTCATTTTTTTCCAGAATATTCTACCCCTGTTGATGTTTTGATTTGCTTGGTCTTTATTTCACTGTGTTCTCTAAAATAAAAGCAACTTCTTCTCAAAACAAACTTTTTTTGTTTATTTCTTTAATCTCTTCAGATGGAAAATCCTTTAGTTTCTCACAAATATTTGATTTTTCTCATCATCGCAAGATGATGATGGGCATTTTCGTATGCTTTCCTAATCAGACAAATCATAAATGTAATTCCAAAGGGGACTGAACATTTAGATTGCTAACTAGGTCTGGGCTAATGTAATCATTAGCAATTGATGATTTAAACTGGCAAATTCTAGTGGGGTTGTTAGATCATATCACATATCGGAAGAAAAACTGACAGTGTGATCAGATTCAAGCTGAGGTGGAGTTTTCTTCTTTGACGCCTGGAGGGCTGGTAGTCACAGATACAAACCAGAGGAGAAGAGGGATTTTAGGTCTGACCCTGAGTAATATTTCAGATCAATTCTGTGCCAGGCTTTTCAAAAAAGCTAAGATGCCTTTCCTTCTGACCAGCTCTAATTACAAACCTCAGTTGTGTTCAGAGCAGAATCTGTTCTGTAAACCACATTCTTCTTAAAACAGCTTTAGCATTTCTGCCTCCTCTACTTGAGTTCCCTGGTTTAGTGTCTTTATCTTCTTCATCTGAGTTATTCTTCATGATTCCGTTGACAGAAGAAGGACTTTCGAAGCAGGAAACTGAAAAAAAACCTCAGTATCTAAAAGGAGTATGGAGGTACAGCTCACTTGTGTGCAAAGATGGCTGTCCTGGAGAGGAACATACATGCCTCAGTGTGAAGGCAGGAGGCCTGGAGCAGGCAGTCCTCAACCACTGTCCTAGAAGTGACACTGTGTCATGGGCATGAGTGAGAATGCCTCACTTGGAGTGGAAACCATCTGGTCAACACCAAGTCACTGACTCTGAGAAACTGATGAAACTAACAGCAAAAATGAGCTGTCACCATATTTGGATGATAGAAACTCCTCAGCTAATTCCTCAGCTTTGTTTTAATCTGCTGACTGTCCATGTCCAGATGCTGGTGAGGTTTGGGATAAGTGCCTAGCTACTATGGAACAGGAACACGAGCTAATTCAGTGCTGTTAGGGAGCAAGGTGAGTTACAACCAAGAGGTTTTTATGCTAAATGAAGGTCCACAAAGCTGATCTCTTTGAGAAGGGGTTGGGGCCACCCCATACTGGACAGAGCCAATTCCAGACAGTCCCAGGGAAAAAGGACAGCCTCACTAAGGGACACAGCTGAGGCCCTCAGCCAAGCTGAGAGCACCAGGGAAAAAACAGATTTGCACTTTGGCTACACGATGTTGAATTGGTACGTGAGAACACTGAGCAAATAATGTTCCAGACAACATCATTGTCTCCTCAGGGTTACTTCTAATATTTCAGATGCAAGATGAAATCATAAAGTACTTGTTTCAGCCACAGGGAGACCTGTGTTGATGAGCTGGAGAATCCAGGTGCTTTCCCGTTGTATTTAGTGACAAACTAGGAAAGAGATATCCCTGCATTGGTACACAGCATCCACAAGCGTTTGCACATCTGTATAAGCAGGTGTGGGGTTAAATCCCATTATACATATTATGCAAGGCAAGTGATAGACCAAGACATATTTGTTTTCTAACTCCATAATTAGGTTCCCAAATGAGTGACTGCTGATTGCTTAGCACTTTTTACAGCCTTAAGGCTGCAATTTTTGCAAAACTAATGAAAGTGGTTTCAGGGGAACTTTACAGCTTGCACAGAATCTGAAACATTGTAGTTCTCAGGAAGTTGCTTTTTTTCCTTTTTTTTCCTCCTCTAACCAAAACCAAAGATCTGGCTCCACAGGAAGATGAAATGTAAAAACAATTCAGAGAAGCTGCAGAATCTTTACATTTGAATCCAGCATATAGGGCTCAAAA
>VWZI01020597.1:199661-271457 GCA_013396835.1 Psilopogon haemacephalus | reverse complement strand
AAAAAAAAAAAAAAAAAAAAAAAAAAAAAAAAAAAAAAGTAAGTATCTGACAACATAAATCTGAGTTTTAATTTGCAAAATATTACTTTAGTCTATTATTTTCACTCTTTTTTAATATATATAAAGAAGTTTTTAGTGGACATTGATCTGCAAATGTATTACTAAATATCTTTCTATCACAGGAGAGATACAGCAGAGTAGGAGAGCTAAGCACTGTTGTGTTTAATGGTTCCTATTTCCTAAGAAGAATTGCAAACTTACCATTTTGGCCAAGAAGGGGCAAATACTCCTGATATTTAAACTTGTGAACTGCAGTGGTCATGTGTTATGCATTATCCTTTCTTCTGCCATTTCAAAAATAAAAATCCTGGCATGTTTTGTTTTGGCATTCATTTATTAGTTGTTTGACAACTCCAGAAGTTGAGACCAATATTAACACAGGAACTGCCAGACTGGATCAGTCCAGCAATCTCTCTAATTCAGTTTTGTCTCAAGGGAAGCCCAATGCTAGAATAAGAAGGTACAAAAAGTCCTACAGGAGGCAGTTATGAAATAAATTGCCTTCTTTTTTTGATATATGTTACAGTAAAGAAGTATATCAGTGATATCTAGCCAAGAGTCCATATATTCCCTGCCTTATTTTTATCACCTGTGTTCCTGGAAATTAAGAGAAGAAACGCAAACAAGAATGCCCCATGCAAGTGCCTCTGACCTTTGGAAATAATTGGATGTGGATCCAAACCTGGCAGCCCTATCATGTACTAAAGTCTCTTAAAATCATCCTATCCATCAGCAAGACAGGGAAAGAGAAACATGGGAGAAAAGGTCACATTAGCAGGAAGCAGCTGGCATGATTCCATGAGGTGCATTTTATTTGTGGGACCAGTTTCTGCTTTTCAAATTCCAAATCCATGCCAGAATTTGATGGCACAAACATGCACAGAATTTCACACTTAGATATATACTGTATCAGGGTGACATTTCAGAATTTATATGCAAGGAGTTACACTCACATGACTCTAAATAATAGTGGTCCAATTCTCCAGAGACAGCACTAAACTCTTACTACATCCTCTGCAAATACTGCCACAAGGCAGTACACACACATATAAACCATCTTGCTTCAGTAGAAAGGCTGAAACATTTATTACAGGAAAGGATTATACTGCTGCAGTTTAAACACTATTAACTAAACAGGGATTGATGGGGAAAATCAGTTTAATACAAAGCAATCTATTCCTTTATCATACTGACAGTGGTTCTTCTGCCATTAAAGAAAAAATCATTTTGTGCTGCCACAGCTATTTTCTTCTTGGGCTCTTAAACAAAAGGGATCTCCTAAAATACTAAAGATCACTTGTGTACCTCAAAATATTGATTGTATTTTTGAGCTGGTACATAAAGCCTTGATCCACAAATTTTCTGTTAGAAATCCATCAATGGTAGTGTGGAGATAGCTCAGAAGGCTTGAGCTATAACAGATCTAATTCTGTCCTGTGATTTTATTTTTCAGCTCACTCTTCTGAGTAACAGCATTTTAGGGGTTAAGGGCATGTTTTCACTGGCAGTGTCTGCTTCTAGTGGTGATAATGCTGTGCATTTATAGTTAGTACCATGGATTGGTCTTCTGACCAAGGTCACTGCTAAATCTTGTGTACTACCTTGGGAGTGCAGACTAAAAGTTGCACATGCAGAAAGAAGCCACGGGAAAGTTGACCCTAAACTGACCAGCAAGGGTTTGCATTGTGTGTGTGTGTGTGTGTGTATATATATATACACACACATATATACATAAATATATGCAACACATATATGTAGACACACATATATGTAATCATATTTTGTATAGAACTGAGGGTTCACAAGGGTCAAGCTCTCTTCTACAATGGCCAGCATCCAAGGACAACTTTGTCCATTCTGCTTTTGATCCTGGTTCATGTGTTTCTCACTCAACTTCCTAAGTCTAGCTCCTTGAATTGATTGTGGGCAATTAAATGAGGCAGAAATGATAAAATATGTAGTTATTTTCTTTCCTAAAAGCCCCACCCACAAACTGTGTCCAAACTAGATAGACCTGAGTTCTAATTCAGTCAGAGGAATCTTCAGAAGGATGCTTATTGTGCAACTCATTAATTCAGGAGCATCAGAATATTGGAAAAGTTTAGCCACAAAATGGCTTTGCCCCACTTATTAAATAGGTAGCCTGGAGCCCTAGGGAAAGTCTGTTCTACTCATGATGGTGGAGTGGAATTCAGAGATAGTTCCTGGCTCCTTTGTGGCAGTGTTGGAACTGCTCGGTGCCTTGATAGCTGTTGAGAGGCTCCCAGATCTTCCCTGACTTTAGCAGGGTGCTGGGAAAGAGGCAGACAGTCTCTGACCTGATCATGGTTCCTCCTGGCACAGAGGTTGCAGAGGTGCAGGCAGGAACTCTTGCAGATGTGCAGAGAGCACAATGTTGGTGGCACTTCTCACCATGTCATGAGGCACATTATGCCTTCTCCTGGTAAACCTGAAGCACTTAACTTTCCAGGTAGCCCAAACATCAGGGCTAAGACGTTCTGAAGCAGGAGGCAGAGCAGACCATATTGTCCAAGCTAAGCAGTCCGTAGAGCAGAGGAGCACACACTGAGGCAGAGCAGTGAGGCAGAGGCAGCACAAAACAGCAGTACTGCTTGCAACTTAGCTCAATTTATATTATTTGCCCAAGTGTAATGACTCCTTTGGCCACAGATGTTCACCAAGTAGAATGGCATGTTCTAAGCTGACCATATTACCTTAAATCAAGACTTGCTTACCTTTATTTGGGCAAGATGCTAACAAGTACCTAAACACCTGTGGGAACCTGTTTATCACTTTGGGAGGGGAACATAATGGCCCAAGTCTTTGTTTTCCTCCTGGCCTTGCTTCCCCCCATCAGCAAAATGGTAGGGCAAACTAGGACAGCTAATAGGCCTATTAGCCTTCCACAACACTCCTGAATCCAGTTCTGAAATCCAGCTCCTGAATCCAGTTCCCACCTGTTGTTGAATATAGTCTGGGACTATATTCCCCAGCGCCTATCCAGAGCATCAGTGGTGATAATGACGTAATTGCAATCGGGAGTGTTGGGTTCAATATTGGTTTGTATATATTTGTATCTATTTCATGTTATTGTTATTCTTTTAATTAAATCTATTTTAGTTTTCTTTTCCAATGCATAAATCTCTCTCTTATTGCCTTTCACTTCCCCTTTGAGAAGGGAGAGGGGTTAATAGAGAGCATTTGTCACTCTGGTCTTCTTCAAGGCCAGGATATCCATTGCAATGGGAATCTTGCATGCACAAAGCTAAGTCCCCCATCCAGCTTACACTCTGAAACAACAAGGTGTTTGGAGGAAGAACAGAAGAGCAGATCAGATGAGCCTCAGACAGTAAATCTTCAAGGGGCTTGTTAGTATACTCCATTGACCAAACATTCCCATTATGAAGGATATTTAGTATAACTTTTTCCAGCAATCCTTTTGTGGGACAGTACTGAGTGCTGTGGAGCTATCTACATATGAGGACTAGTTCTCTTCTCATCACAGCTAGTTAAAAATGGTGAGAAACCACCCAGATCAAACTCCTCATTAACAAATATGAACAGAAGCTTGAGATCTTCACTGGAGAGGCTCACTGGAGAGGTCCCTGAAGACTGGAAGCTGGCTGATGTGATGCCCATCCACAAGAAGGGCCGGAAGGAGGAACCAGGAAATTATAGAGCTGTCAGCCTGACCTCAGTGCCAGGCAAGGTTATGGAACAGGTCATCCTGGGCGCAATCACACAGCACCTACAGGATAGCCAAGGGATCATGCCCAGTCAGCACTGGTTTAGGCAGGTCCTGTGTGACCAACCTGATCACCTTTTATGATCAGGTTACCTGCCTGGTGAATGCAGGGAAGGATCTGGATGTAGTCTACCTGGACTTCAGCAAAGCCTTTGACACAATCTGCCACAGCAAGTTCCTGGCAAAGCTGACAGCTTGTGGCTTGGACAGATCCACTCTGAAATGGGTCAAGAACTGGTTGGAGGGTCAGACCCAGAGAGTGGTGGTGAATGGTGCCACATCCAGTTGGCAACCAGTCACTAGTGATGTGCCCCAGGAATCAGTGCTGGGCCTGATACTGTTCATCATATACTGATGAACTGATCATCAATAACTTTATTGATGATCTGGATGAGGGTACTGAGCCCATCATCAGTAAGTGTGCAGATGATACCAATTTAGGAGCAGGTGTTGATCTGTTGGAGGGTAGGAGGGCCCTGCAGAGGCACCTGGACAGGCTGGATGGGAGGACAGAGGCCAATGGGATGAGATTTAACAAGGCTAAGTGTTGGATTGCACACTTTGGCCACAACAACCCCAGGCAGGTTGGCGTCGGTCTCTTCTTCCAGGCAGCCAGCAAGAGAACGAGGAGACACAGTCCCAAGTTGTCAGGGGAGGTACAGGCTGAATATTAGGAGGAAGTTCTTCCCACAGAGAGAGTGACTGGCATTGGAATGGGCTGCCCACAGAGGTGGTGGAGTCATCACCTTTGGAGGTGTTCAAGAAAAGACTGGATGGGCCACTTAGTGCCATGGTCCAGTTGATTGGATAGGGCTGGGTGATCTTGGAGGTCTCTTCCAACCTGTCTGATTCTATGATTCTGTGATCTTTTCTAAACTTCTCTGATTGTCCAGATGAAAGAATGAAACTAAACTCAGCCATCTCAAAGCATCCTGTGCAAAACTCCTTGGTTTCATCTTCCTGATCTGGCATTGCACAGATTTATGGATCTAAATACTTGGAGATCCTTCACAGTAACTAGCTCTTCAATCAGTCTCAAATAACAACTTCCAAATAATAACTGCCCCATCACCGCAGACAGAGGAGAAAACACCTCCAAAGGAAATCTAGAAGCTTAATTTTTCAGCATTAGTACTCACATTATCCTCCCCCAATTTAACACATCATCTCTTAAAAAAGAAAATCAGACTGATTAGAATTTTGTCTGCCATGTACCCTTCTGAACACCATGAATTCTCCCCACAGCAGCTTCCTGGTAAGAGGACAAATCTACTTTTTTGTCTCAAGTTTTAAAAAAGCAACAACATATACTTCTTTTTTTTTTTGTTTGTTTTGTTTTGTTTTAGTAGACTATGAGGTTTCAGTAGTGCATATTCTCAGGGAAATTTCTTCAAAACTTTCTATAAAGTTAAGGATTATTTTGCTCTATGCTGGGTTTTTTTGGATTTGTTTGGTTTTTTGGTTTGGTTTTGTTTTGGTTTTTCCCCTTTATACAAATTGTTTGGAGACAAATCAGTCTCAGGAAATGTTCATGTGTTTGAAGACACTTTACAAGCAGCAAGAAAAATTCATCAGTCGCATTACTTGCTCTGAATCATTCACGCAGCTCTAGTACTGACAACTTGGAGTTCATCCAAAGGGTCCACACTCCATATTGTGTTCAGGAGCAATCATTCTCTACAGAAATGTGTTTGCATGTTAATGACTCATTTGCCTTCAGTAACCAGCTACACGTGTCTATAGAAATCACACCAAGTTTAAGATTCAGTTGCCTAACTGCTTTAATGCAACATCATACATCATATTTTCAGATGCAGCAATCTGTCTCATCTTAATTCTGCAACTGCTAAGATCATCCTTACTAAGTCTATAAATCACAGTGCAGGTGCAGTCATCTGTCACACACAGACTGGACTGGTGCTACATAAGCTTGTACTTCACAGTGCTGCCAACAAACCTCAGAAATGACTCCCAGGTACAACTGAAAGAAAATCACAATTCTTCTGATTCATAACATGTTTTGTTGTTGTGATAGAAGATAGCTGTTCAAAATTTCTGGATGAGCAAAAAAACCCTGCTACTTTGTGTTTTGAGAACAGAAAAGGCCTGTCTTTCAAGGCCCAGGTACAACAAAATTATCAGACATTCTTAGTGATGGGCTCTGCTTTTAAAGGAATGGGATCAACATTTAAAGGACTAGGATCTAAAAGAATGGGACAACGCTTTACTGAAGCTGATCAACATGTCTGGGAGCACTCTCAGAGGAAGGAGAAAAGCAGTGAGGCCAGGAGAAACTCTGAGAAAGTGAAGACACTCTTCAACAGATCTCAGCTAGTCCTTCAGGACAACATCCTGATGCTGCACCTTATCTTTCAGGACAGCAAGTAGCCTGAGGAGACTTATCCCAGGCTCCTCTGCATCAGGTGTCTGCTGCTGTATAAGGCAACTTGGCTCACATTTTAAAGTAGATCTCCTTTTCTTGCACAGTTTTATTGAGAGATGTCTTAATATGAAACATTTCTGAAGACCCAAATTTTATTTATGTCTTGGCATATATTTTTCCCCTGCAAAATACATTTTGAAATGTAGAGAAACTAAACCCAAATGTAAAGCCACTCTCTTACACCACTAGAACAATGACCTGAACCCATTTCTCTGTCTCAGGTCAGCTGGCCTTAGGCCAATCAGACAAAAAATTATCTCTTTGCTCCTCTCAGTGGAGCAATTTCTAATGTTTTACAAAGATGGTGTTACATTCTATGCTATAAAATGTAGTGATAAATATTTACCAAAAATGATCTGTGAATAAAGCTCAACTTGCCTAATCATAATTGTATAATCAAGTCCTCAAGGCACCCATTCGAGAAAACTCAACCTACAGGAGAAGTCTAAGCAGAAATAAAGGAGGTTTTCTCTCTCAGTGGGCAGATAATACCTCAACAAGTGGCACCATCTAGGTGAAATATACACTATAAAATACAAGAAACAAAACCTCTAGCCTTATTTCTAAAAATAGTAATTAATATAAGGAAGGGATTCAAGTGTTCAGCCTCTTTCAGTTATAAGCAATGAATTATTTTCCTTTTGGGTTGCTCTTTGCCCCTGCTGATTCCATGAGGAAGTATACTGGTGGGCATATAGCCATACTTTTCCCACACACTGGCAACATTTTCTTTTTTCCAAGAAATCCATTTTCTGTTTAAAAATAAAATAAAATAAATCTAATAATCTTCCTTTCTTTACAGTANTATATTGCTCATATCTATACAACCTAGAGTGGCTTATTTATAGCTACATAATGAAATGTCTTTTAAGCTTCAGGTTAATTCCCTGAAAGAGAATGAATTTTATAATTAGGGTTAATTTTTCATATGAGCTTTCTGGAATATTTATATGTGCAAGTCAATAGGTTACTTCTAAAACAAAAGAGGAAGGCAGCAATGAAAGTGCTGTAAGTGTCCTCTAAGTCTTTTTTCTAGGTCACTAAAGGAGGATGGGACAATTCAAAGGAAAAAACAAATATTTGCAGATTTCTTCAGGAATCCCAAGATCCTCCCAGCAAAGAATAGCTCATTATATTCTTGCAGCATTATGTGTATGTGTGTGTAAGGTACCAGGGTACTCATACCATTTCTGGAAACTACTGAACAGCTCTCACATCACGTTGCTCATTCCCCTAGACAACAGCCCTGGTTTTATTCTCCACTAATGTCCAGAATAGTCTGCTAAACACCTGCTATAGCATATGATTAAATTGTACTGTGCTGGCATTAAATCTGCAGTGCCAGGAGGACATTGCAGATGTTTCTTTTAAACTAATCAGAAAGGAGAAATATGACACATACGGTATAAGAAATACCTCCAGTGTACTCTTTGAAGCCCTGACATAGGCACTTCCTGGAAATTTTTTGTTCTGCTTGCAGTAACATCTACAGGCCACATCCAGGACATAACCAAGGGTAATGATTTTCCCCACTCTGAAGCATTATTAATGATTTTCCAGGCTCTTCCATATTCAAAGTAGAATTTTTTTTTTCTTTGTTTTAATTTTATTATGTTTTCAGACTGCAGTTATTCCTTTATTTATAACATCTTGATAAGTCTTACTGGTAATGTTATACTTTAAATAATGTTGTTCCATCCAGAGTCCTGTGATGATATGATGCCATGGGCACAACTAACTCTGTGGGAAACCGTGTTGAGTCTCCTTGTCACAGGTTATAAAAGAGAATATATGAGAGAAAAAAACATGTCTAATATTACATAGCCGGGCAGATAATTCCTCATTTGGCTTTAGCAGAACATCTATTATATGTAGTTTAATTTGATCCCCAAAATTAGATCACACCTGCAGACTTCAAGTGTTGATGTTACAGACTTTACAAACACTCAGCTCAATGTTATGTATGTTTTTGACTTTACATTTCTGGGATAAAATCTGAGTTCTACTGAAATCAAACTCAGGAATCCCCCTGAGTTTGTCAAATGCATAGAACTGTGCAGTAAGAGACAACCTGAAGTTGTCAGAATTCTGATATTGCCCCCTTTTGTTCTCCTCCGTGAACAATTATCATCTCACCTAAGTATGGATTTCACATCCAGGTGCTTAGAACAGACCAGAGATGAGGTAGATGAATGACTTAGATTCTTTGCTATATTCAAGCTAAATAATTTTAATCCTTTTCATCATATCTTTGATGTTTTCTTAAGACAAATAACTTCTCCTGCACCCCTGGGATTGTATTGCAAAACATCTTGGTATATTGTATCAGGAAGAGCCATGACTTAAATCTTCCTGGCAATATAAATTGATTAAGCATCAGTAGAGACAGAATTCTCAAGTATGGTTACTCAAACATGGAGTAACCATATGAACATAGTTCATATGTTCAAATTCAGGTGTCAGAGTTATTTCAGAAGTGATGAGAGCCCTAAAGAGGTGTGAAGTGAGGTCTATTTAACTAAGTATGACTATGTATAGAATTAGACTTTTACTTCCAAGCAAATCACTCTGCAATGCTTTGTAGTCAACAGACAGCTAGTCGGCAGAATTAATACAGTTTGTGGCATGAATCATCTCGCCTTAAAGGAGAGAGATGCATTTGTTCAGATGAATCACACGCTAATCTCCATGGACTATACTGATCAGGTCACCACTCGCTATAGCAAAAGATAGATGTCTAATGTTAATTTGATCCCCAAAATTACTGTGAATTAAGTAACTAGACAGCTTCCAACCTAATCTTCCCAGGACTGTTACCTGAGATCCTCCTAACACTCCACTAGAAACATCAAGGGCTCTGAGTTCATCAAAAGAGTTGAAGATATGTCCACAGTGATCCACCAGAAATGGGAGGTAAGAGACTATTTGACTGTGTGTGCACAGTGTATTTGACTAGGTGCAAGAAATGCAGAGGATGGCAGAAGTCCTTAGCTGACACCTCCGTGGATTTTACAGATCAACATTAAGTGACCTAAAGTAACTAAAAGAATGGTGCCATACAGGGGCCTTAGCTAATCATCACTCTGTGTCCTGGTATGGGCGTGATTATTGCCCAGAGTTTGTTCAGTTCCTGGGGTCCCCCTCACCATTCCATTCCAAGGTCCAGAGGCGGGTTGCAGGGGGGCACACCACATGGCCCTGGAACCAGGAGATCTTGGACTGCACGCACAAGTCACGTGCCCAAAGTCAGGTGATCTGTGCTTCGTCTTAGGGTGTTGGAAACCACCCCTGGGCGTGAGACTTTTGAACCAATTGGCCATTCAGTGGATGCTAAGTGCCTATTGGTCAGTTCCACGCTCCCCTAATGGGGTATTTAAGGGGGTGCAACAGCCGTTAGCATGCTTCTTCTTTCTCCCACCGCCGTGAAGAACTCAAGCGTCAGCAGCCCGTCCAGCATCAGCCACGTGCCTTGCAACCAGCAGCAGCAGCAGTGGCAGAATAGCAGGGTTTGGAAAGCGGCAAAGGCAAACTTCTCTCTTTTCCCCTCTTATCCGGGATAAATCCTCCTTCTCTCCTCTTTCTCTGGAAGAAACATTGTATCCAGCGCGCGTTTCGTGGGCTTTATAGGCACAGTTAGGATCGCTTTTTATTAGGCTCTCTGTTTTCTAAGTTCTGACTGTTTAAACTGTTTAATTCTGTGTTTCAAGCGATTTTGTGTATTTATCCTTGCCAACCGAGCATCCAAAGAATCCGGGGGAACTTTCCGGACCCCCCCATGATTATCAATAGTAATTAAAATCTGATAATCGCAACACTCTGTAGAGGAGAATTCCTGAAAATATGGCTGAAAAACCATGAGAAATGGCAAAGTATTTCAAATCATAGTGTGTTCCGAGAGCAGAAGTTTTCAACACACTTTGTCTGATCTCCTTTGATGTTTGCATACTTGTGTACTTTGCATACTTTGCTGTTTGCATAGTTCTCTTTTTAATATGTAAATTTGTTGAGGCAGGTGATGTGTCCAGGTGGGTTTTGAACGTCTCTAGAGGAGGGGATTCCACAACCTCTCTGGGTGGCCTGTTTTGGTGCTCTGTTACCCTCAAAGGAACACATTTTTTTTTCCCTTAAGCTTAAGTGGAACTTCTGGTGTCCTAACTTGTGCCCTTTACATGAAAAGAAGGGTCTGGCCACTCAGTACAATCTGCCACCTCTACTGAAGCATGCTTCCCGTGCAGGTCATCTGGGTGGATACATCAGGCTTCAGAGAGGCTTTCACTGTAGGAACAATGGGCTCATCTCTAAAGTAATTGTCACCATTTTGGCAGGCACCCGGAGCACTTTCCTGAGTTGTGGATCTCCAAGCAGGAAACAGGAGCCTTCCTGCTCACTAACTGCTGCACCACACCCTGTACACAGCGCTCTGGCCACTGGCATTCTCCACAACTCACCAAGCCAGCTCCTGGCTGGTCTCGCTGAGCTCCCTGATCTCCCTTGAGTTTCCCTGTATTCTTCATTGACTGGCTTGTGTTATTGTTATAAAGTTACTGTTAAGGACAACTTCCAGGCCTCCCTCTGCTAGGCTGGCAGCTTGCAAAACCAGCTTTATTCTGGCCTATTTAAGTAGCATTTTCATTTTGATTTGTTATTATCTGTAGCATTTAAACAGGATACGCTCCAAGCAAGTCTATGAGTCTGTACTTACTGCACTTAAAGGGAGCAGATGGAGAAAGGAAGTAGTGAAATCTGTCACCAGTTAAGTTAATTCAAGCAGGAGATCTGCAGTTTCTGATTACTACACACATAAAGGAAATTCAGTCCCTCTGATTAATGGTTATGAATACTTCTATGAATATCAAACATCTAAGAGAAGACCTCACCAGAAGACAGAAGGGCTGGAACAACAGATAAGCCCTGCAAAAGATGAAATACACAATGCTGAAGAAGAGATGAAAGGAACCAAGAGACTTGCAGCCCAACTGGATGTTTTTCAGCTCAGAAACAGTACTTCAAGATTTGTGGAAAAGTGTTTGCACTGGAAACAATTTTAAGTACTACCCAGTGAAAAAGATTTCTGAAGTATAAAGTATTCCAAAGGAAGCCACTGATGCCTAGGCTGCATAATGTTTCATTTTCCTAGTTTACCTTACTTGCTGCATATCTCCACAGTGCACTCATGTCATCAAGAGTAAGAGACCAATTTCAGGGTCTGAGCCAGTGTACCAGGACAGAAGGAAACATTTGTCTGCACTCTGTTCCAGCCCCATGAGAATGACATATTTGAGGTTCCATTATGCTGATGTCTTTCTCACATGAAAATCCCTGGCACAGCTGTCCCAAAACAAACCACTAGCACAGACAGGCACAACTCCTGCTTCTGCTTCTACAAAGTTTACAGCTGCTCCCATTGCAGAAAGCAGCAGAGCTCACATCATCTCAGCTGGAGTGGCTCAAACCATTGCCACTGTACTGGTGTTTTGGAATGGTGCAGTTTAACAAGCTGGCGGTGGCCAGCTGCTAATACCAGGGCAAAGCTGAACACAGACTGCCCTTTAATTTTGAAAAAAAAAAAAAAAAAAAAAAAAAAAATTAAAATAGATAAAACCAAACTGCAATCGTCGTCAGTAGGTTCTTTTCAGTCCTTTCCTTTACAGAATTAAGGTTCATCTCACCATTTAATTCCTTCCAGTTTTAGATGTCTTTCTTTTTCCTCAGATTTTTGTTTGGTATCAGCAGCCAAGCTTGGAACTAAATATTTGGATAGTAGTTTGCTTATACAAAACACCTAAGAATTTGGATGCATAAACTATATTTATTCTAACAAATTAACTGTGCTTAGGACTATCCTCTGGCACTGAGGCAGCTGGGCATTGAAAGGGCTACTCTAAAAGTACACAAGCTACCTCACTGTCCCATCCTCCAGGAAGATGTAGCTGCAAGGAAACTGCTTATTTGGAATGGCTGTTCAGCTGTACTATTTACTGAGCTGTGATGAGGAACAATTTGGGATGTTTCTGGTTGACTAAGAGGATACCAGAAGCAATTCCAACAATTTATCAAGGGAGACAATTGAGTTTCATTGCCAAAGGACATTTTCTGTCTCTGTTTAATTTGCTAGCGTAGATGTAGTCACAAATTCTCAATTCTTGATCCACATAGGCTTATGTATCATGGTGTGCCTTGGCTGTTAGGAGCTGGATGCCATGTGTGCTTCAGGAAGCAATGCAATGCAGAGCTGGATGCCATGTCTGATCCAGGAAGCAATGCAGTGCAAAAGCTGGATGCTATGTGTGCTCCAGGAAGCAATGCAATGCAAAGCTGGATGCCATGCCTGATCCAGGAAGCAATGCAGTGCAAAAGCTGGATGCCATGTGTGCTTCAGGAAGCAATGCAGGCTCTAGTCTAGACAGAAGACTGAGCCAACAGGCTTATGTGTCACTTCTGCAAACGAAAAGGCTTGCTCTAGTCCACCCCTAGTCTGGTCCTGAGGGTTAAAAAATAAGTAATGATAGGGGTGCATGAAAACATCTTCCAGAGACTGTCTTCTGACTTGGTTTAATCTGAAATTAATCCAGTTGCACACCTGGGGGTTGCTTTAGGATTCAAAACACAGGGCAGTAAAGGGGGATGTCTGTCTGGAAGAATTGCTTCAAAATCTGCATTTCAGATCCTAATTAAATTGCTAATGTAGAGGCAATTATACACATTCAGGTCCAATTAAAGGTGATCACTTCCTGAATTTTTATGTCTCATTTCAAGTGTTCTTGTTTCAAGTTATGATCAAACCTTTTGTTATTCTTAGTTCTTGGTGTATTCTGTTATGATCAAACCCTTTGATTCTTGGCATATATATTTTTTCCTTGTAAAACACTACTAATGGTAAGACATATGTAAGCCTGATTGATCATATATACTACAAAAAGCAAAATATGTATACCTGTAGAATACTGCATTCCTGCCTTCCCCTTTCCTCTGTTGATTGTTGAGATGTAATTATTAATCTAAACTGTTGTTGCTTTTTCTTGCTAATGTAAAAGTAGCTTTTTTGAAAAACGTTTTTCAGCTCTTGCAGAAGGTTTGTCAATTAGACAGAAGAGGTAGGGCTCACCCAATCCATGAGGCAGTAATTCTTTATTTTGGAACCATATAAAACAAACCCAAAAGCTCCACTAATTAATTGACAAGGTCAATGTTCTGTTTGGTTTTGTGGGGTTTTTTTTCCTTGTAAAGAAATCTCATAAACAATGCCCTGAAAGAGGTTTATCAGGATTGAAAGATGTCTCATTGTTGATAAGGAAAAAGTGCATAAATGATTTCTGACTTTCTGACTGTGAATGTACAGTCAACCATCAGTGCTAACAGGGGCCTACAGACCTCTTACTGACACTTTTTGGAAAATAAGCATTCAGTTTTGATGCAGAGTTTAATCCATGACACAGTGCCTCCGGAGTGTGTGGATAGAGCTGTTCTCTGCCACAGCCTAACTCATTCACTACCTGGCAACTGCCATGTGTAAAAGGCTGCAGTCCTAGTAGAAAGAAGCTGTCAAAAAGGCTGAGGTTTTCTCCTGACCCTTAAAACTTCTATTAAGTTGTCAATATAAAAATATGCAATCAGTTCAGGAAAAGTGTGCATATTTCAGTCTTTGAGACATAGGTTGAAAGTCCTGCCTATCAAACAACTATTCTTTAAACTGAAAGAGTGGCTCAGAGTATGGGGCTGGTTTTGCTTCTTGGCTCTTTTGTCACATTTTCAGATCACAGTTGTGTGTTTCTGCTAATCTAATACAGTGAATAAAACATTGTAAATATCAATTGTCACTTATAGGTGATCATTGCACTCTGATAGCTTTCAGTATCACAAGATTCACAATAAAATCCTGAATATTATGTGTCTAATTTTTAGTTCATTAGATTTCATTCCATGCTTACAAATGACCAAACACTTCAGTGACTCTCTCAGTTACAGGTTATCTTCCTCTGCAGTCTGTAGTCATCTCTGCAAGACCAGACTTTCACTTAGGTATGATCTTCTAGAAGCTGACACATCATCTGACACATCATCTCTACTTGGAAATAATAAACATAATACTAATGGGTGGAACTACTCAAAGTATTAAGCCCTGAAATTGGTAATAAGCATTTGCGGTTTCACAGTTAGGTTTTCACAAGACTGGATTTATCATTCGCACTGGAACAGCCATCTACATCTTTGGAAGATGAATGAGATGAATGCAGACCAGTTTATGGTTCTTGCCTTGGTTTGTAGGTTTGGGTTTTGTTTTGGTTTGGTTTGGTTTTTTTTTTCCAGAAAACTTCAATTTACTACTGCTCCTGGGAAGAAAACAGCATTTTCAAAGGCACAGAAAATGTGCAAACTCTCATCTCTTATTGATATAGTTGAAAGTCTCTATCTTGGTAGGATGATTCCAACAAGACACTTCCACAGGTACTGAGGGAATTGGTGGAAGGGGTCACTAGAGGTCGCTAGAGAGGTCACTTTTATATTCCTTAATCCATGGCAGTCTAATGAAATCCCCACTGACTGGAAAAGGGGAAACATAACCCTCATTTTCAAAACGGGAAAGAAGGATAATCTGGGGAACTACAGGCCAGTCAGTCTCACCTCTGTCTCCAGTAAGATCATGAAGCAGATCCTCCTGGAGGCACTGCTGAGGCAGAAGAATAACACAAAGGTGATTGGGTACAATCAACATGGCTTCACCAAGGGCAAACTGTGCCTGACAAACCTGGTGGCTTTCTATGACAAGGTCACAGAATCAATAGACAAGGAGAGAGCAGCCAAAATCATTTACCTGAATCTGAGCAAAGCTTTTGACACTGTCCTACATGACATCCTGATTTCCGAGCTGCTAAATATGGGTTCAATGGATGGACCACTTCATGGATAAAGACCTGGCTTGATGGCTACATGGTGCTGGTGGATGAGCTCAACATGAGCCATGAGTGTGCACTTGTATCCCAGAAAGCCATCCATATCCTGGCAGAAGCCCCATCCCTAGAAGTTTTTAGGTTCAGGCTGGATGTGACTCTGGGCAACCTGATTGTGCTGGTTTGAACTACTTGGAGGATTTGAATGAGAAATTAGACTATAGACTGAGAAAGGAAGATATTCAAATATCTCCTTCGCTCATTTGTTTATTGAATGGTATGAAGTTAGAATCAAAACAAAGACAAGACAGACTGCTTTGCACCCTGTTGGCTGCTGCATTTCTCTCTCTCTGCCTTCATATCTGGATCTGAATAACTTCACTCATTACTTTCCTGCTGCTAATCCCCCATGCCAATCTACCTTTGCTTATCTGGAACGTAAGACAGATAGTGAGATAAGATTGCGAAGTGGGGGAAGGTGGTAGGGTGGTTGAAAATCCCTCTTAGGGACTCTGATCTCTGGGAGGGCTGTGGTGCTTCTGTACTACCTTTTCACTGTATATATCTGTAAATATCTGTTATATATTGTAAATTTCTGCTTGTATAGTGTGCAAAGCTGTAAATATAAAGCTTCATTTCCTTAGCTTCCAGACAACCGAGTTCTAGCCTGGGTTATTTGAAAGTGTGGGGGAGGTGGGTAGCTGCCGAACCACCACGTGATTTTAATTGGAAAGGAATCCACTATCAGTCAACTGTTTGCCTCAGGGGTGGAAACACAGTTCAACAATGTTTCATTCAGTGATCCACAATGCATTGGAGAAAGGTAAAGCTCCAGAACACATACGATTCATCAACTACATCATTATGTGGGGCCAAACTGCTGAGGAAGTCTTCAAACCAGCACACTGGTCTAGTGGAAAGTGTCCCTGCCCATGGCAGGGGGGTTGGGACTACATGATCCTTGAGCTCCCTTCCAACTCTGACAATTCTGTGATTCTGCAATTTTCTTAATAGTCATATTTTACTTGATTCTTTATCATTCAGATTCATTAAGTCCTTGAAAACATTGCCTCCTCTTAATATTAATTTGGGGGAAGGGGGGTGTGTGTCATTGCCTCTCAAAACACTGCAGTCACATTAATGTAAGGTACACTCTTTTCAGCTGTTACTACAGAACACTGAAGTTTATTTTTATAAGGTGGCTAGGCACTTAAACCACCTTGAAAGAAAGGAACTATCTGTGCGAAAGCATGTACAACAAAGTTATTGATGGAATACTAAATAAAAAGAGAATACATGAGAGCTAAATCTGGAGATATTTACTGGTGCAGTGCTATTGTATTCCAGCAACACTGACATTTCAGTCTGCAGTTTTCAACAGCCACTGCGATATAATTTAAGCCCCAAAATCAAAACTGTCAGTACTTTTGGGCCCTGGAGATGGGGAAAAAGCTGACTTCAAAATAGTATTTTTCTTTCCTCTTTCTAAAGTCTTACAAGGACATAGTAAGTTGTAATAAGTCCCTTGCTTTTGGAGGACTCCCTCACTAATGCAAATCTGTAAAGTAACAAGAATAATTTAGGTGTAAAAGTACCTCTAGAATTTATATAGTACAACCTCTTGGGCAAAGAAGGGCCAGCTTCAAAGCAGGATCTGTTTGGAAGACCATCCAGACCTTCCGAAGTCCATCGTTGTCTTGAATAAGAAGAGCTGCCATTCACAGGAGCATTGGCTACTTACAAATCTACTAGATCCTGCATTGTTTTCTCCATTTGACACAGGTCTTTTTAACCACCCATTTAAATAGAGCATATGGGAATACCAGTTTCTAACAAGGCAAATAGGAAAAAGCATTGCCATCTACTCTGTGCCCCAACCCTGCTTTTATATACATTTACAGCAATGCACTTGAAAAAAAAAATCCCCTCTCCCCAGGCCAGTCCTACTAAGTTGTCTTTGCTGTAAATAAATTGAGCTAAGGGACCATGGTTCACGGCCATTATTATATTTGAAAATAAATATACTAAAACTTAGCTGAAAACCTAGTATGGGACTACTTAAAACATTATAAATATTGCTATCTACAGCAGTAATGTTTTATGAAACAAACATTTCCAATATGGAAAAATAGGGATTTAAAAAAAATTTAAATTCTTCATTGAATGACAAATACTGAAAAAATCTCAATACCAGTGTTTTAAGTTAAAAACAACTTACAGTTCTAATGAATAATAACCATGAATGTTTATTCATTTAAAAAAATTAAAATACCTAAGGCATTAGGTCAGTCTAGAGTACTCTTTAGTTTGTTTGGGATTTTGGGCTGTTAACGCATCCTCAGGGTTCTCAGCTGAATTAATGTTCCATGGAAATCAGTGGAACAAAGGAAAAATGATGATTCTGTAAAGATAGTTCTACATTTTCCTCTTGTTATTTAAATACATTAATTAAAATAATTAATTAAAAAACCCAAAACATCTAAACAACACAAATAAAAGCAATTTAAAAATCAACAATACCCAAAAAACCCTAACGAAATAAACCAAAACANCACACCCAAACATTAAACAAGACAACCCCCCACAACAAACCCAGCAAAACAAAACAACAAAGAAAAAAGAAAAATTGGGGAAATCAGAAAATGTTAAGAAAGCAATGAGAGAGGTTTGGGGTTTTTTTCCTTCACTAATCCCAGGAGTCTAAGTTGTAAATCTTAAAGGAAAATTATCCCCTAATGCAAGATGAAAAAGCAGTTTGTGCTCAAAGAGCTCCACACTTTCTGGCTACAGCTGAGCAGATAAGCCCAGCTCCTACGGAAATGAATAGGAGCTGGCACACAAGTATCTGTAAGACTCCACACCACAGCCCATGATAAAACATCTGGTTTACCATCAGCAGCAGAAGCAGTAGAATTAAGCAGTTAATACTTCAAAGTGATACAAAATGTGGCTGTAAATTCAACAGAGCTTTCTGCTGGAGACCATGTAAGGACACAATAATAACAGTAAATTGATTCACCTAAACCTTTGCTTTGCATTTGCTGTAAGACAGGCTTTCCAGTAAACTACTTCAGCTCTCTTCCACATTAGTAATAACTACCTCACTGGCTGTTGAATGAGCCACACTTACAGACACAGACAGAAGAGAGGAAAAAAACATAGAGATATGGGGGAATGTATTCCTTGTTGGAGCTCTCATTTGTTGCAGCTTTATAAAGATATAGAATTTGAGTCAATATAATACAGCAGATCCATGTAGTGCCTTAATACTATTGCTTTTCTCTTTTACAGCCTGCTGAGATATAAGTGATTGAAAAACTACACCACTAAAACCAAGTAAATGCGTTTCTCCTTGGCTTTATTCTGTCCCCCTTAAAAAGACCATGACTGGTTTTGGTCTCAAAGGAGAATTAACTGCATAGATTCTATGAAGCTCATTGTATCAGACATTGCCACTACTAATGTTAATGTCAAAATGGCTCCTTTCCCACGGTCTTTAAGGATGGTATCTTACCCATTTACAGAGTAGTGCCATGGGACTTCTCACCCCATGATTCCACATGAAACCAAGGAGACTGAGCAACAATGCTCCGTGCATCTCATCTGTGGGATAGGAAAGCAGCAGTGGTGATTGCGGCATGTGGCAAACTTACTGTTTTAAAGAGCCCCAAACTCAGAGGAGGTCTGTGACAAGATCTCTTCCTAAAAACAACTAACCCAAGAACACTGCAACACCATCAAGCCCCCTATATATACACACACACCCACTGCACATGCACACAGTATTCTTCCATCCAACAATACATAAAGGCTTCTGTCCACCTTCTGCATCGATCTGCAGAGGAAGACTGCAATTATTTTCTTCCCTTTCATGGTGCTCCTTAGCAGCCTTCCCTGTTTGGTCAGCTCACCCCCACAGTCACTGTGCAATTAGGATTTTATCTGAGTAGATGAGTTCCTGTCTGACTGCTCTGGCTCTAGCAGGGCACTTCTGAGCCATTTTTGCAGCATCCATTTTCACGAGTCATGAATAAGACACTTGCAATCTAACCTGTATATAGTTATTGTGGGTTTTTTTCTGTGATGAAAGTCTTAGTATTTCTTGGGTTTTACAAATTTCATTCAAATATTGAAAACTGTAAAAAAAAAATTTAAAGTTGAATTGTAGACTTTGCAGTTCATGAGGGGTTTCCCTCTAATACTAAAAACATTTATCTGCATATGAAAGGAGACACATACTGAGAATTATCCTCTAAACATCTAAATGCCATCATCTGAAAGACTGAAATAAAAATAAAGATGCAGAAATCTCAACATTTGCAGCAAAATCTTACCCTAAGGTAGAAATTGATCCACTCTGCTGTCACTGAATCCAAGGGAGCTCAATCACTAATTCTCTAAGTATGAGGAAGATCATTAATTGCTGTGGCAATATTTACAACTTACTGGGGTTTGTCTTTACAGATGTTATTATTTATTTTGATGTTGTGCACTGAGATCTTACCCAAAAAATGTGGCCCCTACATCATGCAGAAACTGAAACTACTGCTCCAGATGCTGCCAAAGCAAATGACTAGTGGGCAAAATTAAGGATGTTTGGTCACAGGAAGCTATTTCTTTTGCCTATTGCTTGTAAACAGATCTGGATATGCCTATACAAGAAACCTGTGTTTATGTTTCTACACCAGTGAGCAACTAAGCCCCACATAGCTACTCGCTCACCCTGGTGGGATGAGGGTGAGAACTGGAAGAGTAAAAGTAATAAAACTCATGGATTGAGATAAGGACAATTCAATGGCATTAATTTAAAGAGTAGAAAAAGAAGTAACATGCCTAGGATGGAGTAGCAATGCATAAGCCTTCTGTCAAGATTTCAGTGGGAGTATCTGTTCAGTTTGTAAAACAGCCATCAAACACTCATAAATGAAAGAGAACGGTCCTGTGAAAATGTCAAAATGTCACCACGTGCCTGATGCTCCCTGCCCAGACTCAGGTTCTAAACTTCAAATGGTCCATCTGTACTTCTCCTGGTCAAGCTGGCCTATGAATTTCAGGTGAGGTAAATAAAACTGTAGCCCTCACAGCAATTTCTTTGTAAAGGACATATCAACTTTATTTAATTACAAGTAAACTACAAGGAAATTTCAGCTCCTGGAAGGACTCTATGACCTTTTCATTCATGGCTCAGATTGGATGATAAAATCAGCATTGACAGAGAAATAGGGATTTTCTGTGTCCACTGATGTCAGAATTGAGCCTTAATGGCAATTAGAGTGATGCTTTCTTTTTCTCTTCTCACTGCACTTGGCAAACAGAGGATGCTGACTGAAGCCAGCTTTTAGAAAGGTGAGGAAAATAGTTGGCCTTGACATAACTCAGCAGCCAACCAATGTTTCACTCCATTTATTGATATTAATCTGAGATTTTCATCCCCAGGTGCAAATTTCTGAAAATTCCTATATTCTGGCAGTGATTTCTTCAGATTCCTCAGTCAAGATGCTGAAAATAGTGGGAGAAATACGTGCCATAAATTAAATCACACTGAATACTAGTCTAAGAGTTCAGGAGTTTGCTCAGGTCTATTGGAATATTTATGTAGCATAAAGATGTTAGGTAATGCTCAGGGTTTATATATATAATATTACTGAGTCCAGCATTCTTGATTTGATGTGTCTTCCCATAGCCAAAGAGATAATGACTCCAACTGGAAATATGGAATCTGCTCATAGGGCCAGATGCTCAGCTGCAGCAAAATAAGATCTTTTCTAGTGAAATATTCATATATATGCTATTTTGGACCAAAGTATTTTAGGACTTCAGTGAAAGTATTTTAGGACTTTAATGTTTGTTAGTATAACATGATAGCATCAAGTGTTTCTGGCAATCTGGCATACATTACAGTACTTTCAACTTTCACATGATGTAGCCTTTTCTCTAGCTGGCTTTACAAACCCACCGACATTAAATAGAAGGTAAACAGGAGTTTTGTCAGTGAAATAATCTTCCTCTTACACCATGAGAAACTGATATAGCTGGAAGTAGCAATGGAAGCAGAAAAGGGAGGGGGAAAGGAAATTCTCCAGTACCAGGAAGAATTTGCAAAGCCAGCATTAAAAAAAGAAAGAAAGAAAAAAAAAACCACCAAGGGAAAGAAAAAGCAACAATAAAAAAAAAAATCACCCCAGGTTTTAACTTGTAAACTGAGCACATCTCGTATGTAATTAGGGAGTGCAAATGAATTAACTTTATAACCTAAAGGTGACATTCTTAAAGATTATAAATCTTCCGCCCGAGATCAGTTGTAAAGATGAAGCCTATCCCAGGAGAAGAGATGAACCTTTTCCTTCCTCTTACATAGAAATATTTTAAAACAGACAAACCACACAGGAACACGCTATCTTGTCTTGGAAAAAGGTTGACCAGCAAGCTAACAGTTCCTCCAGTCTCTTAATTTCCTGCTCAAATATTTTCATCTCAGAAGAGTATGCATCTGCAAAGGCGAGTTATTATGTGGCTAGGAAATTAATGTTGCTCACTAACTTTCCAAATACCACCCATTTGCTTATCTTTATTTCTGTGTAGTAGAAAATAGCAAGCCCTGAGCAAGTCATTACTATTTGATGATTATGAATTAGCTGACCTCAGGTCATGCAGAAAGGTAGCACTGTTTGGCAGACTGCAAAGTATTTTAGTCAAAAAACATATCGCAATGTGCTGATCTGCAGTTGGACATTTCTGTTAGCTTGGTAGTCAGGTGTTTCATCTTTCCAAAAATGAAATGTTCACCTAAGGGAAAAAAAGAAGACTTCTTCCTACACTTAGAAAAGCAATCCTATTTGCTGGAGGCTATCAGTGCAATCAGAGCTTTATTCTCTTCTGCTGACTGCCATAAAAATAGTTTCTAATGAAGGAAACATTAAGAGAGCCCATTTCAAATATAATAGAGCACTGGCTAAAACAAATACTGTTTTGTGGTGAGTACTGCACCACAAAAACTTCTCTCTGCTTCCAGAAAACAAGTAAAGGGCCATCAGCATCTCACAAATCCCTACAAGGATTGCAAGACAGCAGCAATATCATCTCCAAGACAGAAGTAAGTTATGTCCATCCTCCCCTCCTTTCTACTGCTTACACCTTTCACATGTCTAATGCAGCCATTTCCTTGCAAAATCCACCTTCCAGAGTTGGGAAGTGACAAAGAAATAAAAATTGAGTACTAAGTTTGAAACAGCCCTGAAAGTTTAACCCATTTAAAGGACTAAATTCTAGCCCCTCTCCATCTATTCATATTTTATTTAGTCGCTATCAATGTGTTTCTGTGTCGTGCATGCCATGCTGCAGCAGCTGGCGCAGCTCTGTGCCATGAAAGGGAGGGTTTGCTGAGGCTCTGAGCAGGGCTTGTGAAGACTCAGCTGTCAGACATGGCACATAACAGGCCCATCTGCTAGACCTCCTCAAGAAGCATTGATGAAAAAAAACACAGAGAAAAAGGAGAAAATGAGGTCATCCCTCGCCATTACCTTTTATAGGACATATATGGAGAAATGAGCCTCTTCCCTTGGGGGAAAGAAGCCACCATTCATTGCAATGAACGTGGTGAGTGAGAATGTGAGCACTGTTCTTTCAGAATAAAATCTTGAGAAACCCCTCATGGCCTAGGAGCTGTGAAGTAGGTTTGATGTGCCTCCTCCCTCCTACTTCCTCCAGAGTGAAGGGGAGATTAAATTTAGAGTATGGCTTCTCTGAAACTGTGGAACACTGAAATGCCCATAAGATGTCAGAAGTTGTCTATGTTGTATATCGTGGGCTGATGCATGGGAAAAAGGATGAGTCAGTTCCTGTGTGAAAGCTTTGTAATCGCAAAATAAGTTAGCTCTGCTTTGCCAAGGGGCCAGAAACTTTGTGAAGGATGGGTGCATTGACTCAGGGCCAGTGGTTTCTGCAATACAGTGTGGTTTCTGCAATGTAATCTCAGCTGCTGTGGCCACCATTTTAATAATCATCCATTAGCAGTTAGAAGGCCTGAGAGAAATTAACTGGTTTTCTTCATCATACCGGTAAAGTGATGCAGAAGCATGAAAACAGACATCTAATCCAGAGAAATGTTTCCTTAGATAAAAGGCATAGATCATAAACCAGGAAACAAAACAAAACAAAACAAAACAAAAAAAAAAAAAGGTGAGTCTTTTCCCCTCTTTCATGTAGTAGATTTGAAGCACAAGCTTTCAGAGAGGATGGTCTCTGTGAAACTTAACTAGAGGAGAAGAGAGCACCAAACTTCAGAACTGCACATCTGGTACATTTCATTCATGCTCACTTCACATTATGTGTTTATTAACATTTATGTCATGCCAACAGAAACATCATGGGAACCCCATGCACAGTGAGGATCTTTTGCTGAATATATTGTGCTGCCTATTACAAAATTCTCACAGTAATTCCTCTTCACAGAAGAAGATTAAAAACAACCTGGAACAGAGGTAGTGTTCCAAAGGCCTTTTCTCTGGTCATCATGCCACTGACAAACCCCTCTAGTAGAAGCTGATTAGGTCACTGCCATAATACTGATTTGAACTACCTTCTACTTTCAGAGACAAGGATGTCCTAAAGCAAGGTGCTTCATCCCTTCTGTCTCTTCTATCCCTTGACTTGTCTGAGTGAATCAAACAAACCCTGCCCTTGGAGACAGAATAGGTTGTTCTTGTTAAGAGAGGGATCACAGGGTCACAAGATGTCAGGAGTTGGAAGGGACCCAAAGAGATCATCAAGTTCAATCCCCCTGCAAGAGCAGGACCATATTTTAGTTCAGGTCACAGAGGAACACATCCAGAGAGGCCTTGAAAGTCTCCAGAGAAGGAAATTGCACAACTTCTTTGGGGAACCTGTTCCAGTGCTCTGGAACTCTCACAGTAAAGAAGTTCCCCCTTGTATTGAGGTGGAACCTCTTGTGCTGCAACTTACATCCATTGCTCCTTGTCCTATCACAGGGACCAAGTAAGCAGAACCTGTCTCCCCACCCTGACACCCAGTCCTCAGATATTTATAAACATTTATTAAATCCCCTTTCAGTCTTTTCTTCTCCAGACTAGAAAGCCCCAGGTCCCTCAGCCTCTTCTCATAAATCATGCCCTCCAGTCCCCTAATCATCCTTGTAGCCCTCTGCTGGACCCTCTTCAGCAGATCCCTGTCTCTCTTAAACTGGGGAGCTCAAAACTGAATGCAGTACTCAAGATGGGGTCTCACCAGGGCAGAATAGAGAGGGAAGAGAACCTCCCTCGATCTGCTGGACACACTCTTCTTAATACACTGCAGGATCCTATTGACCTTTTTGGCCATATTGCTGTCACATGGATAATTTGTTATCCACCAGCACTCCCAGGTCCCTCTCCACAGGGATGCTCTCCAAGAGATCACCTCCCAGCCTGTACTGGTGCAGTTTATTATTCCTTCCCAGGTGCAGGACTCTGCACTTGTCCTTGTTGAACCTCATTTGGTTCCTCTGTGCCCAGCTCTCCAGTCTGTCCAAGTCTCATTGGATAGCCGCACAGCCTTCAGCTGTATCAGCCAAGCCTCCCAGTTTGGTGTCTGCTAAGCAGACTCTGTCCCCTCATCAATGTCATTGATGAACAAGATTGGACCCAGCACTGATCCGTGGGGGAAATCCACTAGTTACAGCTCTGCAGCTGGACTTGTCACCATTGATCATCACCACTCTTTGAACTCTACCTTGTAACTAGTTCCTAGTCCACCTCACTGTCTGCTCTTCCATCACACACTTCGTGAGCTTGCTCACTAGGATGTCATGGGAGACGGTGTCAAAGGCCTTGCTAAGGTCAAGGTAGACTACATCCACTGGTCTCCCTGAATCTACCCATTCAGTTATGTCATCATAGAATGCTATCAGGTTAGTCAAGCAGGATTTCCCCTTGGTAAATCCATGCTGACTACTCCTGATAACTTATCTTCCATGTTTCTTGAGATGCCCTCCAGAAGGAGCCACTCCATCATTTTTCCGGGAATGGATGTGAGGCTGGCTGGTCTATAGTTCCCTGGGATAGTATTTAAATACTTGTAATGAAGAGGTTCCCATCAGGTTCCTCTAAATTATTTCACATCCTACTCTTCTTCCTTCCAGCTCCTCAGATCAGCTGGTGCAAGCACTCATGAAATGAGTAAAACCAAATGAGTAAATGACACGTTTTTGTAATAACATTTGAATGGAAAGCAAAGTGAATTCAGAATTAGGATCCTCTTGCTCACTACAGCTCTCTGCAGAGTCTACATGTTTAACTTTAGCACCTCAAGAAGGAAGTCACCTTTTGATCACATCTGCAGTTACAATGGCAGATACACCAGCCTGTAATAGCTTCACACAAAGTGTTCATCCTAAATCTACTGCAGCAAGACACTGAGTTCAACTGAGTCTTCTTGGTGCTACTGTAAATCAGCTAATTAATGTTAATTTTAGTCAGTTGTTCCTGTGTATCCTACAGAATGGAGTGACTATTCATTAGCCTTGATGTGTACTTTGAAAACAGCTACAAATTAAAACTCTTTAAAA
The DNA here is from genome assembly GCA_013396835.1 of Psilopogon haemacephalus. NCBI lineage: Eukaryota > Metazoa > Chordata > Aves > Piciformes > Megalaimidae > Psilopogon > Psilopogon haemacephalus. Next base: position 245,760 of record VWZI01020597.1, on the reverse strand, counting down.
ATGCAAAATTATATTTGCCTACGTGCTGCTTTCATTGAGCAAACAGAAGTTAAGGGTGAGGATGAAAGAGACTGCTGTACACAGATTGCATAAAAATGAGAGTTAGCATCTAGCTATTACAGTGCCAGTCCCACCAGCACCTCGTTGTAGTCCTGTTCATGGCAGGATGGCCTTTAAGAACAGTGTGCAAGGTACAGCCTGAGCAGGCAAATGCAGTCTATAGTGTTATGATACAAAGTTTGATATGATGATTCAGATCACAGGGAACAAGGATTCCTGTGAACATGCTAATTCATTACCATAGTGCCTGTGATTTCATGCCTCCAGCTCCTGGCTCTAGACAAGTTGAGAAGCAGTCTCTTCTACACAGGAGAGATGTTACCTCAGTTCCAGGGGAAGAGAGTGGTGACCTTAGTGTTGCTGGATTGCACCTCAATACCTAGTAGTAAAATTAAGTTGACAGCTCTATCCCCTGGTATGTGGCATGGTGAGCATACACTTTGAATTACTTCTTACACCAAAGTCCTAGGTACCCACAGAGTGATATTAAACCAGGTTTGATTCAAGGCACAAGCGAGATAGGCAACTGCACAAAAGTGTTCTGCTCTTCTGCCATGGCTGAGGTTATCAAAAAGATGCTGCCAAATACATTGAAAAGTAGGAGCAGAAAAGGTTTGCCACAAAGTCCCAGCCTGCTTCTATTCTACCCTGGCTGCAGGCAATAACGAAGCCAAGCAGGGAGAAGAAATGAGCTGTGGAATCACTGGCATACATCTCAAAAGTGGGAGGAAGTCTGGAAACGTGTTTGATGAGCCTCTGCATATGGCAAGACCTGTAGAAGAAAGCAGCAGCTACTGTGGGCTTGAAATAACAGGCTTATATAAGATTTACATTAGGGATAATCTTGATGAGGGACAAACAAGCCAGGAAATGTTGATGTGCCCTGTGAAAAAGTCACAAATGGTACTGAGATATGATTCTTAACCTGAAAATATTTCGTTCATTAAGGCTATTGGCTCAGGAACTGTGAGAGAATATTTTTTTCCTATTCTTCTACCTTGAAAGAGAATCTAGGATAGTTCAGAGATTCCAGAAGGAACAGTATCAGAAAGCAATGACTGTATGACTCGAGGAAGATAAAAGACAGCTTTGCAGTTTGTAAATTAACTCTAAACAATACATGTATCTGAAAAGAAATTCTACAGCAAGTGCATCTGCCACAGGGATGCAGTGACAGCAATTCCTGATGACTTTTTTTGCAGTACATAGTAGTCTTCCAGATATTGACAGAACAGACCTTGGAGTGAAAGTTGCAGTAGGTCTCATTTTATCTTTCTCCAAAGACTTTGGAAAGAGGATAAATCTGTTAGAATCCTTCATCCTACCAGTGTGAAGCACTGTGTTGCAATCTGGAGTCATTGTGAAACTGCAGTTCAACTTGAAAACAAGACTGAGTTGGTGTGCTCAAAAGACAGGCTGCCAAGAACCCCCTTTTGGATAACGCAGTGGATGTGATGGGCCTGACCAACACTTGTGTGACTTGTGCCCTTCAAATCCATTCACAGATGTAGGCGTATGTGTATCAGCACATGTAAGTCTTGAAGCTGGTGGATAATGATGTGGTTGGAACTTCTGAGTATTTTGATCAGGTCTTTTCAGAAAGGTGCATCAACAACAAATTCATGGACGAAGTGATTGGCCATTGGAATGGGATGCCCAGGGAGGTGGTAGAGTCACCATCCCTGGAGGTGTTTAAGAGGAGGATGGATGAGTCACTTAGTGCCATGGTTTAGTTAATTAAAAGGGTTAGGTGATAGGTTGGACTTGATGATCGTAGAGGTCTTTTCCAAGCTGTTTAATTTTGTGATTCTGTGAATGGATACTATTTTCCAGATTCAACAGAAGCTGAAATTACTGCATAACCACAGTGTATCAGTGTGTTTCTACTAAATATGTTAAGAACTGAAGCCTTATTACTGGGTAGGAACTTGAGGCATCCCCAGTGCTACTTGATACCCTTAACCAAACGGTCTTTCTTTTCCAGCATACCACTCTCTGGACATACAACCCTTCTGATGTCAGGCAAGATTTAGAAAAGACCAACAGAGTAGTTGCCTTGCAGCCTCAAAGTCTCCCTTAAAGCAGATCTTTTACTTCTGGAAAGGCAATAAGGTGTCATGACTCATATTAGCAGGGGACGCATCAGAGGACCTTTCCTTTTCTTGTAGAGACAAATATAGTATATGAGAGAAGAAAGAAGCATTCTTTGTGATATGAACCAGCCATCCCCAAGCAGTCTCTGATCCACAAGCTGTGTTAGCTCAGTACTGTACCCAAGACAAGTGGCTTTGCCAAGAGTTTTGCCACCAACATGACTACACAGACCCCATCCCAGAGTAAGCTTCAGCCAAAGATGTTTGAAACTCTGCCAGAACGAGCTCACACCTGACTGCATGTGTACACTCCACAGTGAAACCTTCCTGCAGAGTCCATACTTCCTATATTAGGCTTCATTTATGACAGTGAAACCTGGAAAGATGCTGTAGATAAAATCACGGTGTTTCATGTTTAAAAGAATTTTCTGAATCAAATAAAAGCTGTAAAATCAATTGCTTGTTTTTTATCTAATCCCACTAGGGATTAGCTTGTTCTTTCCCCATGATTTAATTATTTTAGTATCTTTTTGGAGGAAGAAGGTGGGGGAAGAGTTAAAGCAATTGTCTTTTATCTGTTCAGTTAATCATTGGCCAGAATAGATAACCCTATAAACCACCATTAATAAATTTTCAGAAAGAATGAGAGCTGTGCTTTCTGATATGGCAAGTTTGGAAATTTTGAAGAACAAAAACATCACACAGCCATTCTAAACAATATTAATCCATTCAGGATAAAGCACTTCATCTCTACTTAAAAGTCAGAGCTGGGAACACTCTGTTAACGCCATTGTAAAGGAGAAAAGTCTCATTACAACATTACTTTTTAGCATCCTCGTTTTGCTTCTTCCCTGCTTTGTATACATGTAGTGTCTGCTTGTTTATAATGTCAGCAAGATAGCACTCCTTGGGGGAAAAAAAAAAACAAAACAGAATAAACGTACCGGATCTGGCACATCAGATCTTTCACACACATATGCATCTAGTTAGCACTGTGGGGTAGGAATTTTCTTGTGTACTGACAATCACAAGGCTCTTGGGCTGCCACAATACTTCAAGAGAGAAGAGACCAAACTGAGACTTGGAGGACACTCTCTGGATGTTCCTAAGGCAATAATTACAATTATGAACTATTTCCTCACCTCTATCTCTTTGCCAAAATTTCTGCTTTTATTTAATTATCATATTTTCCAAGTTCACCATTTTGCCTCAAAGGAAAGCCATTTCACTCAGTAATTGATAGAGAAATCAGTGACATCATTTTGAGGGAAAAAACCCCTCCCTGATCAGTTGCCCAAAAGAACTGAATCACACAGGTCAAATTTACAAAGGTGATTGTGAAGATGCAGAAACAGGGCAGCAAAACTTATTTTCCAGAGAGCACCAGTCTTATTTCTTGCTATAGATTCTTCAGGGAAAAACATACTTAAGAATCTCTCACTGGAGAAATTGTTACTTGGTGCACAATTCAGTGCTCTGGTGCATCTCAGGAAAAGGAACACCATGTATAAGGCCTACATGAAGCAAATAAAATGCTGTTAAGAACCCTTTGGCAAAGGCTGTGAAATTGATGTAAAAATGGCATTTATAGAAACACTTTTCACTCATGCCAACTTTATGAGATGTTTAGTTTCAGCATAACCCTTTTTCACTGCCCTACCAGCAATTAGCTAAGTAGCATTAATGCTGCAATTGTCTAGGACATGGAGTAGCAATCTACATGTTCAAAACCAAGCTCAGACACTATCCTCAGTGCCAATCAATTCCCTCAAGATTTACAGACACAAAGCCCTAGATGATGCTATGCCCTATTCTTTCACTGTAGACCACAGAGATTTCACCTACTAATCATGATTCATCTTTAGAAGCTGGTGAAGACTAGAGTATCAAGTCAAACCACTGCCTCTTTCCTTGTCCTTCTCTCACTATTTTTTATCCTTCCCTTGGGATCCTGGTACCTCCCTCATAATCATCTTATTCTGGCACTCTCTATATCTATATCACTGTTCTGACAGAAATGCCATGATCTTCTGAGGTAGAATGGTAGGATAAGGACCATGAAAATAGCAACTATCCTGATTTCTGATAAGGAAATCATCTAAGGTCCCATTTGCCCCTCTATATTTCTATCTTGTTTTACCTCAAGTGGAACTACACTAGCCTTCTACTTTCTCCACTTTTAAGTTGGAAAAGGTGGAGGTTTGTTCGAAAAGAGCTTCCAGGCATTCACTAAGCACTTTCCATCTCCCTAAGAAGGGCAGAGCAGCTCTTACAATATCAGAGAAGCATATTTAAACTGTACCCATGGTTCACCAAGACCTGTCAGTTAAATCACATGTGAAAGTGAAGGTCCTTTGTATTCCCAGCACATCTTCCTGACCTGCACATGGAAATAAGAGCCTTGGAAGGATCATCCTTTTGATTATATCCTACTGGATCTTTACCAGGAAAGTTGTCCTTACTTTCCCTTGTGGTGCATCAATTTCTTTCACCTCACTTCCACTCTAAACAAAGAGGGGCAGGGACAGAGATGAGGCAACACCACCTTGGTTAAGCCGCCTGATGACCCAGGAGAATTACACATATATGTGACATTTATAACATTTTTTTATTTACTGCAAACCTTCAAGAAGCTTCTCCACTTTTGCTGCAGTGCTTGTGTGTCCCTTCCCTTGCCATCTCTCTCTCCCTGGTAAGTAGGCAGCTAGCAATTTAGCTAACAGTACCTGGCATTGCTCTTAACAAAAGGAGGCTGCATTTTCCCTTTGCGTGGAGTTTGATTCAATCAGAGACTTCAGCGAGAAGGTCTACACACACCTCCTTTGCAGCTCACAGATGCATTGGGAAACTCATTCAATTCTTTGAACATCCATTGTGGCTCAGAACTATGGTCAAGCATCCTTAATGAAAAGCTGTTTGTGCAATCTATTTCCTGCTGATAACCAAGAACACATCCTTGAAAAATAAACACACTAAAATAAAAATCCCAGAAAGCTGTCAAGCTTGCTCCTCAGCTTCTAGACTTTTCCATCACAACTGAACCTAAAAAAACCCAAACAAACAAAAAAACCCCCCACCAAATCCACAACCAAAAAATGTACTTCAAAGCAGCTAGAAACCTCAAGTGAAGTGCCTCTGTTAAAGCATAACTGTTTGTGTCCAAGGCACCCATGTTACAACAGCTTTCTGACATGACATCCACAGGAAAATGCAGCATGTTCCTTTTTTTTTTTAATTGAGTCTCCAGCAACTTCTCACTGATCAGTCTCAGGGATCAGATCTGGAACCAGCCTTGTTCAATGTCTTTCTGGGTGCCATGGGAAGAGACATTGAGTGCACCCTTTGCTGATGACACCAAGCTGCGTGGTGCAGCAGAGATGCTGGAAGGCAAGGATGGCATCCAGAGAGACCTGGACATGCTGGAGAGGTGAGCACAAGCCAACCTCATGAGATTCCACAAAGCCAAGTGCAAAGACCTGCATCTGGGTCGAGGCAATCCCAAGCACAAATACAGGCTGGGCAGTGACTGGCTGGGGAGCAGCCCTGCGGAGAGGGACTTGGTGGTGCTGGTGGATAAGAAGCTCAACATGAGCCAGCAGTGTGCACTTGCAGCCCAGAAAGCCAACCAGATCCTGGGCTGCATCAGAAGTGTGGCCAACAGGTCGAGGGAGGTGATTCTGCCCCTCTACTCTGCTCTGGTGAGACCCCACCTGGAGTACTGTGTCCAGCTCTGGAGCCCCTATTACAAGAGGGATGTGGACATGCTGGAAGGTGCCCAGAGAAGGGCCACAAGGGTGATCAGAGGGCTGGAACACCTCTCCTATGAGGACAGACTGAAAAAGTTGGGGCTGTTCACTCTGGAGAAGAGGAGGCTTCCAGGTGACCTTATTGTGGCCGTCCAGTATCTGAAGGGGGCCTACAAGAAAGCTGAGGAGGGACTTTTTAGGCTATCAGGTAGTGACAGGACTAGGGGGATGGAGCAAAGCTGGAGGTGAGGAGATTCAGATTGGATGTGAGGAGGAAGTTCTTCACCATGACAGTGGTGAGAGCCTGGAACAGGTTGCCCAGGGGAGTGGTTGGAGCCACTTCCCTGGAGGTATTTAAGGCCAGGCTGGATGAGGCTCTGGCCAGCCTAATCTAGGGTAGGTTGTCCCTGCCCACGGCAGGAGGGTTGGAACTAGATTATCCTTGTGGTCCCTTCCAACCCTGACTGATTCTATGATTCTATGATTAAAATCCAGTTCTCTCTTAATCCTGAGGTTTTACAAGAATACACACTTCTGTCTTGCAATTCCTCTAACTTATGAAAGATATTCTTAGAGCAGGAGAGGAAGCTCTCCTAATGAAACAACTTCAAAACTTGAGTCACAAGTTTCAAAACACAGGGGGATATTGCTTCCTGAAGCTGAAAGTGAGGGCTGTGAGTCACAAAGTTTGTAAACTTTTGTTCCACTGTGAAATACTGCCTGGAGACTGGAAAGACTCATCCACTCCTATAAATATCTCCTCTTACCAATGGTACTCAGTATATACATAAAAGGATAAATGCTCCTAAGTACTTTAGACAATAGTCCTGCACCAGAAAAAGCTGGTGAAAATGAGCAATAATAGCCTTAAAAACTGACTAACCTACTCCTGACTACCCAGCCCAGGCTTTGTAGCCAGGGAGACTGATTTGTCAGGTACGTGATCAGTTCTAAATTCTTCACTTAAATGATGAAAAAAAAAAAAAAACAACCAAAACCCAAACACCTAAAGAGCAAAGAAGGGAGAAAGGATAGAGTCTGAGAATAATCTTGTTGCTAAAAAGCATGTGAGTGAGTCTACCTGACACACTTTTTGAGCAGTCTGCCTCCAGTGTCTGCTTTTCTTGCTTCTTCTTTCCATAGAATTCTTTTGAACTTTTCTGGCTTTAACTTGCACTTGGTTTACATTGCCTTAGAATTGCATATTTTACTGCATGAACAGCTGGGAGAAGAGTTTGAGTTGTTTTATTTAGGTTTGTTTGTTTGTTTTAATTTCGCATTCATTAGGCTTTGACTATTTTAAACTCTGCTGTAGACTCCCTTTGATCTTCCTTGTTGCCGTTAAGGGGGAAAAAAGAGAAACTGAATGTCAAAAAACCCTCACTGCAAACAGTGTGTGGCTTGCTCGACTCCTTGCATGGTTTGGTTTGAAGGAAGGAAGGGAACAGTTGGACTGCAATTATCAAACTCTGTCAAGTTTTTAATTTTGCTTTCTTCACATCCAAAGATGTAACTTTTGAGAGAACTAATCTAGCTGTGAGCTTTGCATCTGTACAGTGTTTTCACTCCAAACACAAATCCCAGAATTTTATAGACAGGGTGGAGGTTGATGCGCAGAGAATTAATTGAAGGAGCTGCACATACAGACATTCAGCTCTGATTAATTAGAAACCCAAAAAAGGACACTCTAATTCTATTTTCAAGTCAAACCAGTTCTACCACAATTATCTCAAGTTTCTCAGTTAAGTTCACAGTTTGTTCCTCCTGTCCCCTTTTCTATCTTTTCTCTCCTTGTGCACAAGAAGAATCAAATTCCTTGGATCTCTTTATTCTCTAAGATACTTTTCTCTCCCAGGAATATAGTATTTTTAAAAGGCATAGCCTGTATTTGGGACCAATTTTCAAAGATACTCAGCATACATGCTCAATGGCGTTGAGCTCCTGGAGAGCTGCAATTCACACTGAAGTCTATAAAGTTACTGGAATAGCCAAAAAAAGAGCTCTTCTGAAAATCTAGCTTTGATAGGCTTTGTTTTGAAGATGAGACACCTCAGAAGTTTGTATAATGAGTCTTGCCTTCCTCAGTTTCCCATATGGTCTGGGTAATGGGATTTATGATGCCACCAAAGCTAGTAAATCAAGTTTTCTTCTGAAAGTAGAAAAAAAAAGTCCTCTTTTCCTTTGAACAAATCCCATATCCATCTCATTTCTCCATCTGGAAGATTTCCGTACCAACGTTAACATTTCTGACACCTGGTAAAACAATGCCACTGTAGTCTCTTTCTGACAGCACTGTCTTTTTACATTTTCTCATTCTGTGTTCATCTCCATTCACTATCAAAATGTAGTTGTCTTTACAGCAGACAGCAGCTGTTTTAATAAGGCTACAAAACAGTATACAAAAGCTCTAGCAAAGAAGCGAAGAACTTTCCCAATTTGAATTTGCAATAGGAGTTTCAGGCCAAGAGGAAGCAAAGAGGCCATTGTTTTCTCAGGTAGCTCTGCAAGCCAGTCTTCAACAACCACAACTAATCTGTGTCTCTCATTTTGTACCTCAATGGAAAGACAGCTGTTCTATTTTCTAAATGGAAAGATAGTTCACTCTGAGCCTGGCTTCAGCTGCTGCAGGCTTTTTTTTTCACCATTAAACATAACTTAGAATAGATTATCAGCATGGGGAGAAGGCAGAGAGTGTTTGAACAAAACAAGCCATTAATTTTCTAAATAGAGAAGAACAACTCTCATCCCGGAGACACTGCTGTGCTATTGTTTGAAACACAACTTTCATCTGAAATTGGACAAACCATTTGGTAAGTAATTCAAGTTCCTCTGAAGGATGTATCATAAACTGACATTGGTGGAGGGATTCAGCAGCCACAGCTATGTTAACTGTATGCATTGAATCAGAAGTATTTTCTTTTAATAGGTGCCAACTGCAGTGTTCTGTCCCAACTGCTCTTTTGAAAACACCCCAGGTATTGCACCTCTTTAACTCATCACCTTCTACCTTCCCTTTGTCAATTCTGCTGTAGTGGCATCACTACCAATTTGTCCCTTTTGTCTAAAAGCTTCTTCTCAGTCATGATCTAAGTCAGAGAAATGTTTGCCAGGAAGGTCTCCAAGGAAGGACCAGTCCCTACATATACCACCACCAAAAAATGAGACCTCCAACTCCTAGAGTGTTACCACTGGTATGGCAATGACTATCTCATTGCATGGCCACCATTTCAGTATGGACTACTTATCAAGCTAAAGGCCAAGAGGGCCAATGACTCACTCCATGCCCAGCTTAGGCATTTTGTCAAGAGAGCCACACACAGAGTTTTTTTGACCTCAATGCATAGTAAAGCAAAAAATCACATGGGGAGTGGAAGCCTAGGGGTGTTTCCTGTGAAAAAGTTTGCTCTGCATTTGACCTTTCCAATGCTTCCCACTCTGGATTACAATCTCCCTTCCCCATGCCAGGAAGGCTGAACACTCCACCTCCCCTCTACTCTCAGCTAGTGTAGTCATAGGCTGATGTAGGCTCAATGCCACCACGCTTGTAAATAATGTGCAAAGATGATGCAAGAGCATCCCCCAGCCAGCTGTAAACTGTGAAATACCACTCTTTAGCATTCTTTTTGTGAGTTTAGTTTGGGAAAGAGATCCAGATCTGCCCAGCAAGTGTCACAGGAGTGAAGGATAAAACCTAGTATTATTGTGTAAACACAAATAGTATGTAAGGAAAAAACAATTTTTATTTTGCTTTACCTCAGTATCTCCAAACAACAGAAGTTAAATCTGAGCACTACTTTTGTGCATACATGTGATCAAAACTTTCCTGTTTCTTGCAATGCTGTCAGAAAACAGTAATTTTAAGAGATAAGAATACAGTATGTACAGAATGATAGATGACATTCTACAATATTTCTTGTGATTTGCTCCTAAATAAATTTCCCGGGTTATTCCACCCTCAGAATATCAATCAATCTCAGGAACAGAGAAAAGAAAGAGGATGGATGAGGGAGCAGTTGGAGGGACAAGCCTTTCTACTGTAATCTTAATAACAGATGAGAGTGCATCTGCTCCTTTGCTGGACCTCAAGCAAGAATAAGGAAAAGAAATCTCCCATAGAGTCAAGCTTAAACACTGGGTTCATGCGCACAGATACAGCAATAGGATAGAATGCAGTATGCTGAAGACAAATTTTAACAGCTTGCTTAGGTTTCAGATGTGGGTTAAATATAACCTTACTGAATTGCTTTCAGCACAGCCCTGGCCAGAGTTCAATATGCTTTCCTGGTTTGGTTGTAAAGATTTTTTTACAAATCATTTCAACCATTTTTTAATTTGATACAAGGTATATTTAGTGAACTTAACCATGGAATAATGAGAACTTTTTTTTGTGGCTTAAGGGTTTCTTTCCATTTAGGTTAAGTCAGCAAGAAGCAGCTTCAAGTTACACTGAAATAGGATATTTTAAAATCAGTAGAGACATTTACACTGGGGTTTATGTAGACACAATTAAAAAGAGTTGTACATGGGTACAGTTTCAGGCCATCCAATCTCCTTGTTGGATTGATGCCTGGTGAGAGACTACTTAAAACACACAAAAGCTACGTGAAGCAAAACTGCATTCATAATTCCTCATGGTTAGATCCAGGTGATAGACAACAGAGATACATGGAGCACAGTGCTGTGAAAGGGACAATGTCCACTCTCATTGCTCAGCCAAACAGTTTTGTGAAAATGTTCTGCTTACTCCTCCCATCCCACCTCCCATGGCTTAGTTATGTTGAGCTATATTATCCCTTGCCTTCTAGCCACCTGGACAAGAATTAGTGCTGCCTCGTTGCATTTAGGTGCTTAGCCAAGACATTTCAGTGTTCTCAAGGTCACCATCTTTGGTCTCCTGAGGTTGTTGATCCTTTGGTTTGCCTTCACAGAAGCAAGGGACATAAACTTCCAGTAAGGAGATAAAGGACAAAACTGGGAGGGGAAAGATCAAACTAGATGTCATTTTTATGTAATTCAAAAACTCTAGGTCCTTTGCTGAGGTATACTACCATTGCTCAAACACACAAAAAAACCCCCAAATCTATCACTTTTTGGTGGTAGATTGGTTGTTCGGTTTGTTTTTTTTTTTTCTTCTATCCACAGTGTATGCAAGGACACTTACTAGAGAGACTTTCTCTTCCCAAAGGCTATGACTTCATAATTTTAGCCTGAGTAAGCTACTGCTGTCTCACTCCATTCGATTGTGCAGCCACCTCTGTCCTCACAACAATAATGAGCTGCAACTCGCCTGCTGATAGGTGAGAAAACTACTCAGATTTGTTCATTGAGCAGAAGCTGATTTTCTCTTTTCTGTTTCTTTCCCCTACTCCATTCTAGGCAGATAAAACTCACTTTGGTACACCAGTCAATTACCTTTCTTGGTTGGTGTACCAGAGAATTAGCCCCATTATTCTTGCTACCTTCTCCTTTTAATCTACAGGAGCTGCATCATTCTAAAACAAAATATAAGTAATGGGGCTGGTCGTTGAGTGATGGTGGAAATCATTTGCCATGAGGTCTTTAAAATATTGAAATTTTTTAATTGTTTGGACATCTGATGTTTGATAACTGCAGTGAGTTCCCCCTGGCTAGCAGCAACCCACTGAGGTGCAACCCACCCAGTCACCCATTCACTTCTCCAGCACAGCCTTGGATCAAGATGCAGATAGTTTGGTAAGTGGAACAAAGCTGTATACAAGCAGAGCAAAATAAGCAACACATTTGTTACTTCCCACAGACTGACAGATGTCCAATTGCTTACTAGAAAGCAGAGCTTCTTCACATGTAATGGCTACTTGGAAAGACAAGTATCATAACCACAAATATTCCCCTCCTCCTTATTTCTGCCAGCATTTATTACTGAGCATGATGCTATATGGTAGAGCAGCTGGTCAGTTGGGATCTGTTGTTCCACCTGTGTCCCAGTTTCTGGTGCTCTCCCAGCCTACTTGCTGTCAGGGCAGTGAGAGAAGCAGAAAAGTCTTCTGACTCTATGCAAGCACTGCTCAGCCATAACTAGAACAGTCCTGTGTTATCAACAGTGTTTTAGTCACAAATCCAAAAAACAGCCTCATACGGACAGCTATGAAAAAAAATTAACTCCATTCTAGCCAGATTCAATATGACCACTGTTTCCTTTCTGCACTGTTATTTCATGCCAGTTCTCATCTTAAACTAATATCTCAGATGTTTTAGACAAGGTCTGTTTTTACCAAATATTTACCTACAGTGGCAGAGAAATGACAAACAAATATTTAAGAGAGTCACAAGTTACTCTTTTTCATTTGTTTCATTTTATTTTTAGTGCATGTAGACATGTCTGTTAAGGAACCATGTTGTGGTAGACAACATTGGAATGCTTACTAGGAAAAAATTTTTTCCTCAATGCAGCTTTAACTGAAGCACACAACAGGAGAAAGATGAGCACATTAAGTCAACCAGCAGAAACTCTACAGTCTGCATTCAATGCCTTATCCAATGAACCATGTTACCTCTGCTTTGAACAATAAGGTAACCTCCACCTTGCTCAAAAAGTGCCAAGATGGGCACTTCTTTCTCAAAGGTCTTTGGTGTCCAGAGATGGGATTTGGAAGCTATTTCTATACAAGTCCCCAGAATGGAAAAATCTGCTTGAGAGGTGTTTAACTTTTAGGTGCATCTACTTGGTAAAAACCAAGACACTATATTTAAAGATTCTTTGAGGAGATGTATTTGTTGCCAGTCTTGCTAGCTAAATGAAGACCTGTTTATGGATATTTTCAAAATATGTGCACTATTAGTGGGTAAGAGACTCTGCTTCTTTCTTCCTGTGGAGTTTTAATTCTCTTTTTTTTTTCTTTTCCTTTATATTTTTCTTTTTCTTTTCCTTTATCTTATTTTTCTTCTTATTATTTTCCTTTCTCTTTTCTTTTTATTTGTCTTTATTCTTTTTTTTATGAAGCAGAAAAAACCCTTTACATTTGAGAAAAATTTGGTTCATAAAAACGAACTGTGAAAAAAATAAAGTATGTGTAGTCCAATCAGAGAGAGAAGCATAACACACAGGCTAAGTTTCTCTGTGGATGCTGGATTTGAACTGCAGATTTACCTGAAAAAAGAAGACCTCAAGCCAGCAAAAAAAAAAACAAAACAAACTTTCAGAGCTTTAATCTTGTGAATAGTCTTGTCTAAGCCTTGGAGTCCTTATCTTGCTTCTCTGAAAATAATTAGAGTTTTATTATGCTGAAAGAAATTGTAAATATTTAACACAATTTAGCAATGTGCTGCCTGCAACTTGGGAATAAAACATATTTCTGTCTCCTGATTCTGTGACCTCAGGCACTCACAGCACCTCTTGGCTTTGCATCTCTTCAAATGGAACCAATGGCTCCTTCCTTCTATCTTTTCAAACAGACCTTCTAGAGGAAAAATGGTGGTGTCAGTCTCCATAGTCACTCAGGCCTGAACTTCTGCTATGAAACTGCATGTAATAAAGACAGTAACTACTTGTACCTGTAATATGGACTTTAGTCCATTAGTACCTGAAACTGAGTTGCTTTTGTGTAAGTTGTCAAAGAGCTGTCAAAGAGACCTACTGCAGAGAAAAGCTCCCTGCCAATGTTAGTTTCCTGGGTCATCTCACCTGTCTGTCCTCTGCCACCACCCAGGTTTCTCACTACTGTATTTTTGGGTTTTATTTAGCAGCTAGACAAGAAATGGGACCTTGCTTCTGGGCAATTTCAAAGCAGAGGAAATAATACCAAAGGGAGACACAGTAACTTTCTGCACATAAAGAAAAGAATGTTACACCAGAGGACAGGAAGCAATTATTATCATTAGTCAGCAATGATAGAGAAAGAAGTAATTAAACTTCAGCTGCATCAGGGAAATTTTTTTTTGACAGAATGTTAAGGAAACAGACGAAAAAAGACTAGGCTGAGCTGCCAAGGAAAGTTGTGGTGCAACTGCAGTATTCAAAGTCACACCTTGTGAATGCCTTTGTATAAGCAGGCTAAGAACACACTAATCCTATTTTAGTATTCTTGCAGATTGATATAAGAAAACATTTCTGTTTATGGCAGTCCTTAAACATGCTTAAATCCCACTAACATAAACTGAAAAGCCAAGTAATTTAAGTAGTACTGGAGCTACCAAAGGGCACTGAATGACAAGGGAGCAGAAGTAAACACTTCTCTGACACCAATGTTGTTCCCAGTACAAGATGACTGGTGAGAATCTGATACAATGATCCTTCAACTCAAATGGATGCTTAGAGAGTCAGAGAACCTGTTTCTGCCTAGACTACCATCATACACTTAAGAATTTTGTAGTCTCATGATGGCCAGTTTACAGTGCAAAGGCAATCAATCCCATGTCCCAGTGCAATATAAGCATAGGAAGGAGAGAGCATAAGTTCCCAGTGGCTGTGACAGCAGAGAAGAGCCTGATCACATGAGCAACAGCAGACAGTCATTCATTTCCACTGATCAGTTTTAGCCTTGCAGAAGGAATTACACCCAAGGGTGACATCAAGCAGAAAACAATGTCAATATTCTGAATTCTCTGTAGAATAGCTTCTGTCCCAGGGAAAAATGCATGAAAGAGAAGGGCAAATTCTCCTCCCTACCCTTCTATCCCACCTGAAGCCATTTGAAGACTAGGTCACAGCTGTTTCTCTCTTCTGAGCTCCCTTCCCATGTGTAGCATGAAGCAGAACACAGAGCGAAATTACAAGGAGTTCTGTTTAGAGCAAAATTCTGAAAAAAGGCTAGAGAGAGATCATGCATGTCTAATGGCACAGGTTTTACTGCCTTCCTATCTCCATATTTCATTCATTTTGCTAATCCGATGAAGAAATGGCTTACTGGCAGGCAAAATCTTGAAGCAGCCATTTAAATTTTCTTGATGGCCCCCAAGGCAAGTCAATTTTCAGTCTGACTGGCTTTAATCCCAGTGGAGAGCTCTGCCATACCATTACATAGCACAGGAGGAGTAAGACGGGGGAGGTAATCACATTACAGCACCGTTTGGTTCGGTTGTAATCTGTAAAGATCTCATGAAAGCATCAACCATTATTATGACTCCTGATGTCCTTCAGGCAAAGTCTTTGTCGAGAAAAGGAGTGGGAAATAAAGCAAACGACAACAACAAAACCAACAAAAACCACCTCCACCTGTCTGAAGGAGACAGGTACTTTCATTCAAAGGAAAGCGAGGTGAGATGTAAAAGTGACACAATATTATTTAAACGTCCTATTACTAAAATTACAGATCATCTATATAAAACTGAGCTATAGGACCTTAGCCTGTCAGCTAGATCAATGTACCTGCCATGCTTGCAGAGATGCAACGAGCTGAAGAAGCATTTGGGAGACAAAATTTGCTGTAAAGGCTTCCAGCTTCAGTTCATCATGCCTGGTGCCCTCCCCGCAGCACTAAATAGCTACTGCAGAAGGGAAAGACAAGGATGGCAAGGATGGATCTTCTTTAGCCTATTGCCACTCCAGTTCACATCTGAAGGCTTAATGCAATTTTAGCATAACCACAGCTGGTTTGGGGCTTGCAGTTCTGTTAAGAATTGTATTTAAAATCCAGTTCTGGTGTCTGACTCCTTGACCTCTTTTGGCAGATGTAAGCTGATTACAACCTGTGTGAGGAAATAGATGTCATCAGCAAATCTGCACGCTATTAATTAAAGTGGCCAGCTCCAAGACAGAGTATATATGGACCAGACAGGGTATGATCCATTGCATGGAGGTGGAAAGGAGAAATCCTAAAAGTAGGGATGAACTGGGATGAGACAAAGCCCAGAAGAGAAAGGAGAGCTTGAACTAAGACATTTGATCTACCAACCCACTAAAGGGATACAGGGGAAAGCCTAAGATGCCTGCCCTACAGAACCACTTTTTTTTTGTTTGTTTGTTTTTGGGTTGTTTTTTTTTTTGGCCAGCTATATATGTGTCATGGTGCACCTGACTTGGCCAGAAGACTGAGAAAAGGGACATCCTCTCTCCTGTGTAAAGATTAGGCATGCAGTTACAGGGGAAAAAGCAGATTAAGAACCCAGAAGAACAAACTACAGATCTGGGAGCTCACTGAGAGGGAAGCATCTCAGACCACACAGGGGTTTTTTGTTTATGAAAACTGTACACAGATCATGAGTTTTGTGGAGAGAAGAGACATGGGAAGTTTCAACCCTCTTGCTGGATTTTAATGTGGCACTTGATGACTTGTAATGGAAAAAGATCTATTGTTTCTCCAGTAGCAATAAAGTAAGGTTAAAACAAACTCAAACATAAATTTTACAAACAACCCCATATAAACACAGCTGTTCAATGAACTGACAGGGCTGGTTGCTAGCTGAGTACTGCCCCCTAATGTTGCCAACTAATGGAAATATCCTTTACGATGTCTTTTATTAATGAAACAGCATTTCCCTGTAGGGTTATGGAGAAAATTAAAAAAAAAAAAATGTTCTTGATATTAGGCTAAATTTAATGTAAATGTAACCTTGACTTTAGCAGATGTGTTCTTTGCTTGGTTGCCTACAGATTCAACTACTTACTACATAATCAAATAGAGATATGATGTTTAATAACACTCTGGTTTGGACAAAAAGCTTGTTGTGTTTAGATAAATATGCTTGGAAGAAGATTAGTTCATCCCAAATATACAGTTGGAAGAAACAGATACTGCTTATAAGGATCCAGAGGTTCTGGTGCTTTTCAGAACCACTGAGAAATGGGAAACCAAAATGTAAAGAATCTTCCATGGGTTTCTAGTGCTTTCAGCTTCTTAAGAATGGGACTGTTCCTTACTCCAAGACTTTTCATATCATCCCTATACATAAAATTCACCTTTCATACTAATTTAAAGTGTAGATGGCTTGTACAGTGATCCAGACGTGCATTCCTGCTTGGGTCCTAGAAACACAGCATCACTGGAAATAACTCATAAAGGCTGACTTTTGCCCCAGTAGAAAAGATTTATATCACTTTCAGCCTTTTGGTTTAGGATTAAGTCATCAGCCCATGCCTGCAAGTGCCTGGTGGCAGTAAATCCAGCCAGAGAGGAACCCAGGTATCCTGAGGCCGACACACTGCTTTAAAACATACACAAAGGTGCATTTCTCATCACTCTCCACACCATTCACTGCTTTCCAGGCTTCTTCAAGCTCTTCTTCATGTGTTTCTCTGGTAGCATCAGCCTTAATCTTTATTCCTTGTGCTGCTAGCGACTCTAACTCAAGCCCTCTCTGTTCATTTTCACAGCAAATTCCCTCCCCATGCAGCACATCTTGTTTATGGTCCATGCAGGATGTGTTGTGCACAGACAGCTGTGTTCTGCTGTTAAACTGTAGTGCATCTGCCTTGCAAGAAGGCACCGAGTGATGCATCTTGCTCAGGGGTCAGGCACTTATTTTCCTGATGGCAACTGGCTCTGACTCAGCTTTCCTGAGTCACTCTTCCTGACACTGTCATACCTGCCTGACAGCATTAAATCTCCCACTGTCACTTTACCAAAGGATTAGAAATCCTGCCATTGTCATTTCCCTGGGACAGAACAATTTTCTTCAGGGGACTATTTTTTCATTTTTCCTCCTCCTATGACTCCTTGACAGGAAACCATCTTACATTGTTCTGCTCCAAAATGTCACCTATCTGTGGATAAGCAGTTCCCATTTTCCCTTCTTCTCACACCATGCTGTTGTACCTGACTTTGAAATTGCAGCTCAGCAGACATCATAGAATCTTCTGCTTACTTATTTATTTCTTTGTTGTCCAGCAAACTACATACAGATATATACATATATATGTATATATCTGCTGAGCATGAGCATCTGCTCTGGGAACACCAAGAATTTTCAGGGCAGATCCTCATGGTTTGAATTACTAAGTTTAAAAAATAAAAGAAGGAAAGACTGAAGCGATATCTAGACAAGATATATTTTTTATTTAAGCACTCTGCCTATTACAATTTAAAGGCAAGTGCCTTTACACAGATGTGAGATCTGCTGCCATTTCAGAATGGAAAAGACTATGTGCTCTAAATTATTGCAGGAAGCAGAAGCACAAATAGCACTGTCTCCTGTATCTGGACAGATTCCCTTTTTATTGTCAACTGCCTGACAGCCGGGCTGTTGCTGCTTACTAAAACCTGTCTGTAACTGAAATCCCCAGGGTAATAAGCTCCCTGTGAAACAGGTTCCTGACTGGAAAAATCTGCACATCTCAAGATTAAATCAATAACAATTAAGAATTCTTTGAAATCTAATTGGAAAAGCAGCTGTTTTGATCAGCACCACGATGTTATCTGGAAATTGTATTTTGTTTATCTACAGCAGGAGAAGGTTTTCTTCTTTGTGGGATTGGCTTGCCAGCTTCAGACACATCCTTTGATCTCTCAGATGATACAGTGAACTGAAACAGGGGGCAATCAGAGGGATTATCACGGGATGGGGAAATCATTTGATCTATTTTTAAAAGTATTTTTTTTTATTAATAACTATGGGTGTTGGTTATCATTAAGAAAGGAAGAAACTGCTCTCCCATCTTTAACACTGTTAGATTTCTCTGAAGATGACTGATTGATCTAGTCAATAATACTTAGCATTTATATAGTGCTTCCTAACTTCAAAGCACTGTGTGAATATTTCCCACACCAAACTTCTGCGTTATTACTTTCGAGGGTGGGGAGGGGGGCTGTGAGGCTATTTGATGTCTTTCATATTCCTGCATATGGTTTTATGTTCAGGTCCCTCTTTCTTTGTCTCAGGTTAACTGGAACAGAAAGTCCCCATGAGAGAAGGAGAAGAAATACAGTGTGACTTTCAAATGCATCATCTGAAACCTCTCCTACTCATCCTGAGTATGTCTTCTACACCATGTATGGACTATTCTACCAAATGAACTGAGTTCCCAGTGCTTATTTTAAAGATATACCCTTGTTTGAAGATCTCTAGCAACATTAATGCCCACTAATTAAATAAATAAATATAACATAAGAACATAAGCACTGAATACATACTGTGATTTGTGTGAGAATATCTGATATTTAAAACAAAAAAAAATTCAAACACTAGAATGAACTTGAAACTCTAAAAGGTTGGTGAGGCCCATTTTTAATCTTTTTTTTTTTTTCTTGAACCTAGTTTTCTTATAGTATACTTTCGTGCCAACAAATAGCAGATGGTGATGGCAGATATGTACTAAAACAGCTAAAATTGTATTCCTTGCAGGAGTATCTATCATGCTGATTGGGTTGAACAGTCTGTGCTGGCAGAAACGTCTGCTTCACACTTGGAAGGAAAGATCGAAACCTTTCTTGAGATTTCTTTGGATGGTATTTCAAGAGGTTCACATTACAAACAAAGGTAGGTTTGCTCTTGTGGTTCCTGGGAGCTACTCGAGACAGAAGTATTGCTGTGTTAGCCATGTGTCTGCCCTGAGAGAATGGCTGAAATGAAGGCAGCATCAGGGAAGGAAAGGAAGGACCTCAGGTGTATGGTGCTCCCCTGCTCTAGCAGGTATCCTTTGTTGTACATGGAGCTGAAAGCACCTTGCAGCTGAGAGCTGTGGTCAACAGATGAGCTGGGCAGATCCAACAGTTCTGCTTGGGCTTACTGCTGTGTAACTTTTTCTCCTTTACACAAGGATTTTCTAGGAGATTTCTGAGTCTCCAGGTCTCTGGCTTCAATCTGGCTCAGTGCAGTCAGCTGTGAAGATGTTTCTTTCAGTACTGAAATTTGTTCACCAGGAACTGGCATAAGATCCATTTTGGAAAAGGCACTAAGGCTGTCATGGATAAAAGAAAGAGAATTAAGGGAAGCTTATATATACAAGGAGCTCATTAAGGATCATGGCTGCCCTGGCCTCCAGGAGATCACTCCATCTGTGCTAGCATATTAAAGAGGGACCTTTGAGGGATTAGCATTTTTTCAGATACTAATATTTTTCAACCCTGTCGCCCATAACTTCAACTGGTATCCTTTGATCTCTAATTAAGGAAATTCATAGAATATGAACACAGACCTTACCCTTTTGAATAATTTTCCTTCTCCAAACACTCTGGCATAAGACTATAGGGTAGGATTATCTTAGAGGAAGAGCAGGTGGCCTGAGATTCTTAAGTCCTGAGCTCTCAACAGATCTGTCACTGCTTTGCAGTGTGATCTCAAGCCAGCTACTGAGGGCCTGGTATTGGGGAATGCTGACACCCACATCTCCCACTGACTCCAGAGGAAGCATTATGTCTTTGGCACACTAGAAGTGAAGAACCTTCACCATCTTGACTCTTTGATGCCTGTAACAAGATGTGATTTCTCATACCCACCTCTGTGTGGTATTGCATCACTTTGGTGGTATTCATATGGCATTGTCAGATACACACTGTGAAAGAAAATACAGGAATTCTGCTATGTTTCTCACTGTGCTGGTCTAGCACAATGCCTAGCCTTTGAGGAATTGTCCAGATTTTGCTCTGCAATCCTCCAGGCACTTTAGCAAGCTGTTCTCTCATATTTGACAGAGCTGGCTTTCTACAGGCATTCTGGCTGGTAATCCTACATGGCTTTTTTGTAGGAATACAAATTTTCCCTTATTTGTGTTGCTACTGATGAGCTGATTTGAAGTTACCTCTTGCTTGTTCAGCCTCTTGTTCAGTTGCTTTGCACTCTTTTATTTGATCACTGAAGAGAAAACTGGGCTTTGCTCTTAGAAGCAGAACCACAACAACAGCACCAAAACCTGTTCAAGCTTTGAAAAATGCAAGTGCGTTGGGCTCTAATAGAAGAGAAAGAAGATTCTGTGTCTGCAGGGAGCACAGCCAGACCCAGCATATTTCATAGATGCCCCATGTCTTCATCAGTATGCAGATCCATCTGCGCTGCTGAGATATCTCCATGGTATAGACAGGGAGTGGAGGAATACATTTATAAATAGGATCACTTCATCTTTCCCGTTCTTGCTGTCCTCACTCTCCTGTAATCCCCACTGATTGAGGTACTTCACTGAGAACTTCTAGTTCCACTCTATCTTCATACATGCTCTAATGTCACCAAGCACTTTCTTCTTTGCATTATAAATGAAGTAAAGAAGCATGAGGTGAGACACAGGGATGGGGAAGGAGAAGTAGACTCCTGTGGCTGTTAGGACTCTCAGAATACCTTTCACCATTTGATTAACTAGGATTTATGAGAGTCTGCCAATACAGCACCTGCACCTGATTTCTAATGGATGTCTTTTAAAACCTACTGGTCAAATAATAATCTTCTTTGAAAGGGTGGGCATAACAAACCAACCTGCTCTAGTGCAGGAGCCTTTACCAAAATATCTCAGAACACTGGATAAAACTATCTCTTCCTGTGCACTGCATTAGAATGTTGTTAAATGTTGTACAGTCACTGAGAAATTTAACATTGCTCCTATTCGTGGTTACTCACATGAGAAGCTGTTGAAGCTGTAGTCACACTGAATGCAGCAATCATGTTAGTACATCACAGCAACAGTTGCTTGGAGGAAAAACACAGCAAAGAAACATACGAGGCACAGCTTCTTTGCAATTGGGTTGAAGATTTTCTCCTGGCACCTCACTGTGATTTTCTAGCAAAGTCCTTATCAGAGTCCCAGGATCCAAATTTTGTTTCCTTGTTCTCCAGCAGATTTAAAACTTCTAGTAAAATCCTTCCATTCATACAATCCAGGATCTATTTTAGTCTCACTGCATGGAATTTGTGTGTGTCTCACTCCTTCCTCAAGTTCACACTGCCTGTTAGTAAAATGATTTACCTTCATATGACTGATTGAAGATACTACCCCAAATTCCCCAGGAGAGACCAACATCCTTCGAAAAACTTTAAAAGTCACATTTTCTACTGTGAAAATTTTCTTCTCTTGGTAAGGAAATAATAGAGGCAGTTCTGGAAATTCCATCCTCTGGCACTGGGGAGGTAAAGGTTCAGAAACAGATCATGCAGTAATGATTCAAGTAAAACAGTTACTTTTTAACAAAAGATGAAAAAAATATACTGAATCTGTTTACCCTCTAGACAAAGGAGTGACAGATTCGTCAGAAGGCAAAAGGTCATAGCAAACACTCAGGACAGTTCTGCTATTTCCCTGGGGAAAATAGATGCCCTTGTAACTGTTGAGACAGGCAATAGAGTAAGATGAGACTTTCTCCACTGGCACATAAATCTATCTGCCAGGATCTCTACAAATGTCTAGTGGCATAGATCAGCAGTGTTTTCAAACACAGCCATCCAAAATGTCTGTGAAGAAACTGTTGCCCCTTACTGTTCACACTGCCAAAAGGCAGCTGAGCTTACAAAGCAGTCTGGGACAAGAAGATGGCTTACATTAGGCAGGGAGACAGTCCGTTCTCAAAGTGATTCTCTCAATACAGGACAGAGATTGTCCCTCACAGACAATCACCTTCAAGTATATTATTACGGGACTGCATTTCCTAACCAGACATGCACATCTTCTAATCGAGACAGAACACAGTGAGACACTGACCTCAAGATAGGAAGCTCTAATGGATCAGCAGAGTCTTTGGCAAGTTTCAGTGGTTTTGCAACACATCCCAGACTCTAGAGTGCCCAAAGCTGTTCTGGATGGATTTAGCCATGGGAAATTAGATGTGCTATCTGATTTCCAGACCAGGAAAGAGACAGCAGAAACAGATGTAATAAGGGATAAGCAAAAACATACGTGAAGGGACAGGAAGATGGAAGGCATCTTTGGGGGAAAAGGACAGGGTAGACAAGGAGGAAAAGAAGTGAGCAACAATAACAGGAATGGGAGATAATGACAAAGATGTGGTACTGACGATCTCAGAGGAGAATTCCATGACAGGGATGAGAGAGAACTCAACAGTTTGTTGTACTATAGCTCATGAGCTCTCCTTAAGCCCTTCTGCACTCCTGAGTCTCTGCACTCCATCTCACTTGTCATCTCTGCTTATTAGTCTTTACTTCACTTTGGATGATGGAAGCAGTCCAGCTGAGCAGGAACTAACTGCAAATGCACTTGCAATTCTGGGTTATCTGGCATATCACATAGAGTGCTGCTGTCTGTGTAGTCAGAGTCACAGAATTAACAAGGTTGGAAAAGACCTGTAGGATCATCAAGCCCAACCTTTCACCTAACCCTTCTAATTAACTAAAACATGGCACTAAGTGCCTCATTCAGCATCATCTTAAACACCTTCAGGGATGGTGACTCCACCACCCTGGGCAGCCCATTCCAAAGGGCAATCTCTCTATGTAGAACTTCTTCCTATTGTCCACCTTAAGCCTGCCCTGGTGCAGTATGAGACTGTGTCCTTTTGTTCCGTCACTGAGTGCCTGGCAGAAGAGACCAATCCCTGCCTGGATACAGCTTCCCTTCAGGTAGTTGTAGAAAGCAATAAGATCTCCTCTGAGCCTTCTCTTCTCCAGGCTGAATAACCACAGCTCCCTCAGCTGCTCCTCATAGGGCTGTGCTCCAGCCCCCTCAACAGCCTTGGTGCCCTTCTCTGGACATGTTCAAGCACCTCAACATCTTTCTTAAATTGAGAGACCTTGTAGTGGGTTTGCAGTTACCTGTGTCCGCCCCCCCCAACTAAAACCCCGGCTAAAACTCAGAAAACACTGGAAGTTAATAAATTAAGCTTTATATTTACAGCAATGCAAATATACAAGCAAATATTTACAAGATATAACAGATATTTACAGAAATATACAGTAAAAAAGGTAATACACACACCACACCCCTCCCAGAGACCAAAATCCCCAAGAGAGGGTAACCAAACTTCTCCCTACCACCTTTCCCCCCTTCCCCAGCTTTATCTCACCACCTGTTGATGCTGCAGATAAGCCAAAGATCAGAGAGATTAGTGGTAGGAGAAAAAGTTAGTCGTTTTAGTGATTTTACTCTGAATTTAGCCACCAAGACTGAGAGACAAAGGAGAAAACAGCCGCAGTGCCCAATGGACAGAAGCCCTCTGCTAATCTCGTTTGTTTTGGGAACATCTCTTAAAACAATTTTTTTTTTCCTTTCTCAGTGAAACTCGGTGAAGTGACAGAATGTGTTTAACTCTCTCTCAGCCAATAGTCTAATTTCTCACTCAAATTCTCCAATTAGCTCAAACCAACACAGGCCTAGAGCTGGACACAGTACTCAAGGTGTGGCCTAACTAGTGCTGAGTACAGGGGCAGAATGTCCTCCCAGGTCCTACTGGCCACACTGTTCCTGATACCAGGATGCCATTGGCTCTGTTGGGCACCTGGGCACACTGCTGGCTCATGTTCAGTCATCTGTCAACCAGTACCCTCAGGACCCTCGCTGCCTGCTCTCCAGCCACTCTGTCCCCAGCCTGTAGCACTGCTTGTGGTTGTTGTGGCCACAGTGCAGAACCTAGCACTTGGACTTGTTAAAACTCATGGCATTAGACTGTGTCCATCTGTCCAGCCTGTCCAGGTCCCTCTGCAGAGCCTTCCTGCCCTCTAACAGATCAACACATGTTCCCAACTTGGTGTCATCTGCAAACTTACTAATGGTGGACTCAATCCCCTTATCCAGATCATCAGTGAAGATATTAAACAGGACTGAGCCCAGCACTGATCCTTGGGGCACACCACCAGAGACAGCTGCCAACTGGATGTGGCACAATTCATCACCACTCTCTGTGCCCAGCCATCCAGCCACTTCTTAATCCAGCACAGTGTACCCCTGTCCAAGCCAGGGGTAGATCCTGGCTATGACCACAGTATATGTGCTGAAGATCTCTACGGTGTACTGAGCATTATTAACGTTTCCTAGAGGTGCTAGCTTTCACTCCACTCATTTGCAAAGCACTCACTCCACACAAATTTCTGTTCAGGAAAACCCAAAAGTAAGCATGGCAGCCTTCACTCTGCTTGGGTACTAGTGCTGCAAGGCTGACACTTCCAGGATGCAAAAAGATGATCTGCTTGCACATGCTCTACACAACCTGTGCATGATTTATTTTCTCTCTGAAAAATTCTGAAGGGAAAAGTGGCAAACCTATGTGTAGACTACCTCCATGCACACAAAAAGCTATTAAACTACTTGTTAACCCTTTGCATTAAAAAGTGTTTATGTATATATGAAGTAAAAGAAAATCAAAGCTCTAAGTCTTTAGGTATTCAAACAGGAACCTTTGCAGTGCAGAACTGTGAGGTTTTGCTCAACCAACACTTGGCTGTGGAACACCAACGTATTCCACCAGTGTGATTGCTATGTCATTGGCTCATTTTATGCACCTTCTCAAGCATTAAACTTCAATACAATTATACCCTGAGACAGGGATAACTCCCTAGACCCTGAGGTATCTCACCACTATCCCTGTGAAGCAAAGCAGCAATGATACAGAGATTCAGTTGATAACAGCATCAAAAAATCACAGATTTCAGGTTGGAAAAGTCCCTTAATGTGGGATCATGAAATAAACTTGGCCTTGGCTCACAGTCTGAGAAGGCAACCTAACACAGGCCTCTGGTTCCTATGGCAGGGCAGCCGCATCCCACCGGAGAAAGAGATAGTGAGACATCTGGTTAGGAATAACAGGTTACCATTAATATTAATGAATGGGATTGTGCTTGATTATACCAACCAATTAGTATGCTTCTGATTAGCATGGACAGC
Source organism: Psilopogon haemacephalus (assembly GCA_013396835.1). Classification (NCBI taxonomy): domain Eukaryota; kingdom Metazoa; phylum Chordata; class Aves; order Piciformes; family Megalaimidae; genus Psilopogon; species Psilopogon haemacephalus. Next base: position 220,198 of record VWZI01020597.1, on the reverse strand, counting down.
GTCCTGCAGAACTCATGTTACCAATCAGAATTAGGCATGTTGTCTTAGCTGATATGCTAAACACTATAAAAGATCATCCTGTCATTAATAAAATTGAACAATTCTCCAACCACATTGGTCATTTGTACTGATTCCATGCTCCTTCATGACACCTTAGGATCACCAAGTCCAACCAAGAACCCTACTCTACAAAGTACATCCTAAACCATATGCCCAAGCACCACATCTAAATGACTTTTAAACACATCCAGGGTTGGTGACCCAACCACCATCCTGGACAGCCCATTCCAATGCCTGACCACTCTTGCTGTGAAAAAAAAAATTCCTAATACCTACTCTAAACATACCCAATCACATCTTGAGGCCATTCCCTCTTGTTCTATCACTATTTACCTGTGAGAAGAAACCAGCACCAACACCTACACAACATCCTTTCAGGTAGTAACAGGCCTCCGAGTCTAAGCAGAACTTTAGTACTTGCTGAAACTTTGCTTTAAATCTTCCAGTACATTTTCTGGTTGGTAGCCAGATCTCACAACTTTGTATTTGTCATTGTAAGATAGACCCTACAGATCAATCACCTTGCTTGGCAATGTCATGTCAATTTGGGATGACAGTAGATTTAATCAGAACCTGGCGTGGGTGCTTTTATCACCTACTTCACATATGGAAAATCTCATCTATTTTTGCCAAGATTTCATGTGGAAGAACTGGGAAGGGATGAGGAGGAGTAGAAGGGGAGAGGTGTGACAGCAATGTCAGCCTGTCCCATTTTTGATATTTGAAAAAAAAATATATATTTTTGTATCGCTCCATGCTTAGTTATGACCAAAAGAAAAAAAAATAGATTGTGATGCATTAAAAAGCAAAATCTGAACAAAGTTCGGATGTTCTAAAGAAGTATTTCATTTCTACCTGAACTTCTCATTCATGGAGTTTATCAATATTTTTGTTGGTTTTCTTTCTGACTTCAAACAAAACTGGACTTCAAAACCATATTCCTTCCTCGATCAGAGTTCTCATGGTCCCCTCCTGCAGTGCTCAACCAGCATGGGTTCAGGAGAGTGGCATTGCCAAGAGTACAGTTGCTGACTCCACATCTACATCTTGGTCTTCCCTTCTGAGTCAGAATATTAATTATAACACTTGTATGACCCTTAGATACTTAATAGTTTAAACTATGGGCACACATGCCCAGAGGTGGCATTTCTGTTATACCAAAATCAGGTAAGGCAAAGGCTGTCTCAAGTATGACTATCTAGCAAACACCATGCCCACAAGTAACTCTCCCCTTTGCACTTTTGCGACCCTTGGGTAAAGCCAGAAAAGGAAATAGGGACACATTAAGCTGCAGGAAAGTGAATAAGGCAGAGTTTAAGGCACAAATAATGGGAGAAGGAAGAAGGCAGCCAAGAGGAATAACCTTGACTGATGAACAACAGGACGTGTGATGTCCTTTCATGTGGAACAAAAGGCAAACATGAGACTTAAACCATGTTCTTTCTGCCTGAAAAACACCGCTGATTACACACAGCAGAGGTGAAGTTAGAAGTCAAACACAAGCCTCAGCCTTCTCTTTTACAACCATAATCAGACAACAGATTGAAAGGGATAAAAAATGCAAAACACTGCAGTTGCGATGTGAAACCTTGCTAGAGGGATCCTAAGCACAAAGAAGGGACCACAGGCACTTAGCAGTTTTCATGTCCTCTTAGGTGTTTGGGAAAAAATTGCCAGAGGGAGAAACTATAAATCTGTGATTTGCTGAGGCTGTGTGGTGACTTCAAGCACCCCCAGCTCCCTTAACTGTTTTTGGGAGCTTTTTTGGTGGTTTGGGGGTTTTTTTGTTTGTTTGTTTTGTTTTTTGTTTTGGGAATGGAGGAGGGAGGGGTGCTTGCTGAAGTCAGATATAAGCAAATGAAAAGATTCTAGCTGAGAACTGACTAGGAAAAAGTCTAGAGAAGCAATGAGCTACAGCGCTGAGACTTTCAGAACTTTTCTCAGCCAATCAGCAGCAGTCAGTTGTCCACCGTGACACAATACCAACTAGAACACCAATAGGCCAAAGTGGGCATAGAAGGGATGTTATTTCAATTTTCCACTTGCCTGCTTACAGCAGAATTGTGAAGCACCTTTGAGTTTAATTTCAACTTGGTGTCATTACTATCTTGAGCATTCTGGACCTTTCTCTGTTTTTCTGGGTTTGCTCAAAAACATTGTCTGAGGATCTGTTCCACTAAAACATCTAAAGTCTTCGAGGGGGTAGAGGGATAGGAGGGAGGTGTGAAAAGGGAAAAAAAAATAAAACATTTCTGATAAATTTTCATGTCTAAATGGAAATCTAAAGTTAATTCCCAACTAGCTGTAATCAGAGCAGAAGTATAAATCACGCATCATTCATGGTACCATTATCCAGTGGGGAGTTTCTCAGGAGGGATTGCTTCCCCAGAGCCCAGGTTTCAACATGACACTGATGTGTTTAGCATCCCTTCCATTTCTGCAGAGTATGAGTAAGACTCCAGGTCCATGACTACAAATTCACCTGGGATGCCAGCATCTATGGTCAAACTGAATTGTTAAAATGGCTCCCTTCGTCCCTGTAGAAGTTCATTTATTCTGCTCTGCAGCAGGTAAGATACCTTTCCCTGTTTTGGCTACTACATGAAAATAATAATAAAGCTTTCGGTTTCATTTCTCTTTCCCCTTAAATCCACTACGTGCTTTCAGCTGTTATGGACTTGAGAAATCTCTGCTAATTCAGGCCTAGGAACATTTTTTTTGTATCTGTACAGTTGTCTGGAGATTCCTTTCTCTTTCCCTCCACATTTCACTACGTGTCTAGGGTATTGTTCTACTTTCTTGGTTACCAATGACTAATTTAAATTGTCCCAATTTTCAGCTCCCTTCTGATAGCCTCCTCCAGTGATCTCAGAGGAATTGCCCAAGACTCTTCCCCTCCTTTCTTTCTCTCACTGTCTCCCCACTCAGTATCTAATAATTTATGTAAATGAATTCATCAGTATCAAAATAATGTTGTAGGGAGAAGGAGGGTCTGACTGATTAAGAAAAATATGTGAACAGCTCTGGGAAAACACTGTTGTCCTTTAAATCTCTACATGCCGCAATGCACCTCCTTAAAACTGCCTTAATCAAGACTCTGCTCACATTAGCCAGTGATACTTAAGCAATCTTAAGATAATAATTTGCAGGTGAACTACATTTTCCAGGCAGTAACCGTAAGTCACTACTTGCAGTTCAAGCATAGCAGACCATTTCTAATCCTAAAACCTAAAATTATATTCACTTTAAATGGACACATTCCTTAAAATGACATTTTCCACAAGTGTCTCACCTGTTTTACAGAGTAGTGTGAAAACAAAGATCATTTTCTGATGAATCTTTGGCATTTGCAAACTTTGAAGACAGGCAATGGTCAGGAAAAGGTTTTGCTGAAGGACCTAGGAGGCCACATTTCCTGTTGCTCACTGTAATGACTGAGAATTTGTTCATTCAATCACACAAAGGTTGATCTATTTCACTATCCCTTATGGTAGTTTTATGGTAGTTTTACAGCATTCTGTATTTTTTGCTGCAGACATGTTGGACTTGATGAATTCAAGCACAAATTATATTTTGTTATCTTAAAACCTGCAAATTACACATGCAAAATAAATATTCAGAGGGAGATGATATGAAGACTTTGCTGTGTCTGACAATGAGTGTTACAAATAGCAGAAGGAAGGGTGTAGAGCAGGTGTGCTAAGCACACCAAAAAGCTTTGTGTCTTTTATTGGTGAACTCAGTGGGGACTGATACCTGTTAATCCCCTTATGAATCAGGCCTTACACATAAGACATGTTCTGCCTAGAACCTGTAGGGAATTGGGGATCTTTTACATTTCTGCACTCATTAGCAGTACTGAGGGATCAGTAAATAATTGCATAAATTGTCTTGTTCATAATTTGTTAATGTTTTCCTTTAAGTAGTACTTAAAGAAAGGGTTGTAATAAAATTCGGCCTAGAAAAGACTCCAGGAGCTCTGTAACCTGACTTCCTACTCAAAGGAGAGGCAACTACAGGATCAGAGGAGGTTGTTTGAGGCTTTACAGAGACAAGTCTTTAAAAAATCCGAGGATGGAGAATGCATAACCACTCTGAACAAGCTCTGCTTCCAAAAACCTCACCTAGCCTTGCATCTGTTGCAGATGAAGAAACTCAGATTTTTTTGTAACCCCTACAAGCTACGAAAGTACTACATATTTGTCATCTAACATTTTCTAGTTGAGGACTTCAAGAAAATTGCATTCTACAAACTGGTATTGCCTTCCAATGCTGTGCTATTGCAAATCCTGAACAACCCACACTCCCTGATGTGTGCAAGAGCCTATCTCGGTGGTCCTGCCATAATGCTGCAGCCACACTTGCTTCAATTTTACTGCATATTTCACAGCCAGCAAAGGAAAAGCATAGAGAAGGTTGCAACTGGCACATAGAGGGTGTAAAGTCACTTTTAAAAAATGGGAATTTCCATTTGCTGTCCCCAGTGCCGTTCTCTACAATTTCTCTTTGACTGTCCAAAGAGACTTCAGTCCCAGTCTGCTCTTAATAGAGTGGATATGTGACATATGGGATCCACAGTTAAATCCTTAATGAACATTTTATTTTTTGCTTCATCTTTTGTACTGTAGCTACTGAAATTAACAGATAATTTATAGATCTTGTTCCTGAATCTTAGCTGTTTTTATCCTATTTCCTATAAGACCATCACTCTTCAAAGTTTTTCTTCAGTGTTTGTAGGCTGGTGTGATAAAGAACAACTCAAAGAAGCTGCCAGCAGCAGCATCCCTGTTTGCATTTTTATGTGTCTTGGGTTTGGCTAGGATAGGGCTAATTTTCTCACAATAAGCAGGGCAGGGCCACAGTTAGGATAGCCAACGAGCTCCCCAAGGGGGCATTCAATACCTGACTGACATCATGTCTGCTATATAAGGGGAGGGCTGGCCTTCATGGATAAGGCAGTTTTGGGTGTATGTGGTATCAGGGGAGGTTGCCTGATTTTGTATTACTTGCTTATTTCTATTGTTTCTTCATTCTTTGTATTGTTCCATCAAGCTCTCTTACCTCAAAGCACAGGGGTTTGCATTTTGCTTCTGATTTTCTTCCCTATCCCACCAAGGGGAAGGGGCAGTTGTGTGAATGGCTGAGCGGGGTTCAGCTGCTGAGTCTAAACCATGCCAATGTTCAGTTGTGAAATCTGGCAGTTAAGCCACAATGTAAGTCCTGCCTCTGTCAGCCTCCTCTGCCCTCTGCAGCAAGACAGTTAATCTGCTTATCCATTAGGCCTCCTCATCACTGCAACCGTGAGCATGACACTTTATAGAGACTCATAGCCAATTTTACATTCCTTAAAATTTTGCCCTGTAGTCCTGAAGCTGCTTGAAAAGTAGTTCAGGTATTATTGAGTGGTATGAGGGTAAAGTAGGGCAGAGCTGAGAGGGATGAAGTGAGCAGCAAACTAGCAGTGATAACCTCATCAACTTTTCAAGACAAGTCATTGCCATTCATCACTTTGGGTCCTGTGATCGTTTGAGAGTTAGCCCCCACATTTGAATTCACCCAGACTAGACTCAGCCAGCTGGAAGTTAAGGAATGAAGCCTTATATTCACTGTTTAGCACAATATACAAGCAGATATTTACAATATATTACAAATATTTACAGCTATATACATTAAAAAGCTAATACAGAGACATGGTATTCCTCCCAGAAATCAGAGTCCCCAGGAGGGGTTCCCAACTACCCTTCCACCTTCCCTCTACCTCCCAGTCTTATCCCAGAATCTGCCTTACATGCTAGGTAAATCAGAGAGACTGGTGAGGGGGTTTAGAAGCAGAACTGATTAGCTGAATTACAGAGGTCCAGCTAGAAGCCAAAGAAAGAGATCAACAGCCAGAGCTCAGACCAGAGCAGCTCTGTCTTATCTATGTTTATGTCCTTGCCTTTGTACATGTCAGTAACCCTATGAGTGAAGTGGACATCACTATTGTTTTCTTTTCACAGCCTATAATCTAATCCTTCTCATTAAAATATTCCAATTAGCCTCAAACCAGCACAGGTCCCAAATCACAGAGAAGGGCAAAACTGCAGAATTTATCTGCTAGAAGTAACCCTTCCTTTGCAGCCGCCACAGGACTATAGCATGTGTCTAAGTAACACAGGTCTGTTTTGAGTACAAGATTTCTTTCAAACTGATGCAAAACACAGAATTATGTATTCTCACTGCAAGACATTTTCCTCTTCTCCCCAAAATAGATTGCTTTGAGGTGATCCAAACCTTCTTTTTAGTCAGAAAATAGCAATTAGGAAAAAAGCTCTCAGCATTTCATTGTCTCTTAACTTTTTTTTTTTTTTCCCAAAATATTTGCCTTTTGGAAATTTGGTTAAAAAAAAAAAAATTGTGTCCTGATATAATTTATCCAAAGCAAAATTCTCATTAGCTGATCTAGTTTTTATCAATATTGTTTTTTATCTTAATGGAATTATATATAGAATATAGATTATATATAGAATATATATAGAATAGAATTCTACCCCATGTCTTTAGATTTTCATTGTATTAGTTACAAAAATGTTTGTTCTAAGTTATTATAAAAAGAAATTGTGGGATTCTGCTGTAACATTTTTACAGACCACTTAATACTAGAAGCATCTAACTATGGTGGGGAATCTCTTACAAATCACATTTACCATTCGAGTCTCCTTATTACATTATTTGTTTAAGAAAGGGAGTATGAGTTGCTTTGCTTTTTTTAACAGGTACCCAAACTTTCCCTTGGAAGTCTTAATTTGTGTGCAATCTTAGAGCCTTATTTTCCATACAGAGGCATTCATGGCTCTGGCCACGTAACTGTTGCCAGTGTCGACAGGGGCTCTGTGAATCACACAGGCCCCCACAGAGAGCTGGGAACGAATTTCCCGTGAGCTGCCTCTTTGAAGTGCTGCTCCAGTACAGCCTTCACAGGCCACAAGCGAGCTGACATTTTGTGCACCTCCTGTTTTGCAAACAGACTCAAAATAAGAGCAAAGGAAGATCTTTGACCCTGATTGATACTGCATATAACTAGATATAGTTCCAAAAGAGTTGAGTTTTCACTGGCACAATATGGGAGAAGGAGAGGGAAGCCAGAAACCTATAATTAAGAAAAGCATAGGTATTTGCTTAATACATGTTTTGATATGTGAAAACGCATGTGTTTGTTTGGCTGAGCTCTAGTCCTGAATCTGTTTGCTGTGACATTTACTGGTAAATCACTACCTGATTATCTTTACTATTTAAAGAAAAGTTAAAATCCACTTGCTTTATCTAAGGGTAATTAGTTTGTGGGCTGCAAGGCTGATCTCAGTATGTTTGTCTCATAAAACTGGTATCCTCTTCCAATTTCCCTTCTGTATGTTGAAGCTGTTACTGTTCCTAGCTAAAAATTACTTGCTCTCCATCCCCATTTCAGCACTGCTATATCCTCTTCGACCAAACCAGCTAAAATAACTCAAATCATCTATTTTTACTGTTTGAGTCAGGCAGTGTTCATCGGACTCATTCTACTGGCAGAGCTGAAGGGCTCGCAGAAAGGGAAAAATAAAAGACAGTTATAAATTCAGCAGCTCAACATGATAATGCCATGAGCTGGTGAAAATGGTCGCATGGAGTGTCTGTTTAACACCCAAAATGTCTGTTTCGTTTTGGGGATTTTCTTTTCTGTTGTGTTTTTTTGGTTTCATTTTGTTTTTTGGGAGGGAGGGTTATGTTTTGTTTTGTTTTGGTTGGTTGGCTTTGGGGTAGGTTTGTTTGTTCATTGCTTGTTTTGTTTTATCTGTTTGGGGTTTTTTTGTTGTGGTTGTACTGCACGATTACTCCTAATTGTTAATACAATTGAGAAAGAAAACCCAAGAAAGCTAAACAAGTCCTATGGCTTTTTTTTTAACTTTCTGTTGGGTTTCTGGAAGAAGCAGTTTGTGGCAAACAAGGAAAGCAAACCTGGGATCTACACTGGGTTCTGCCTCCTATTTCAGAAGATCTGCAATTCTGCATATAAAGAGAAATCCAACAAGTTGCCATGTGGCCCTAGAAAGTTATATAAGATAAACTTTTCACAATTCCATGTCTAAAGCTAATCCTTTAATCCATATTTAGGTTTCTGTAACGAACTCAAATGTTATCTGCAGGTGCTCAGATATACTGAGAAATTGATAAAGCACATACTTATTCTTACTTAAGGCACCTGAATTTGAATTTTTCTGCCATAATGACTTCTCCTTAGTGTTAATGAAGACTTTTATACATTAAAGGGCTCTTGTGATGTTTTTATAGAAATTTTAAGTCATATTTCCCTGTAACTGCTGATCATTATGATTCAAGCACAAAAAGAAATTTAAAATACCAGGAAGGAAATTCTAGCAACTTTTTTACCTACTCCATCCTCAGCATTTTTAGTCAATCTTTATGTTTGGTTTTGTTTTTTTTTTCTCTTGGGTGGAGGGTTTTTTTTGTTTTGGTTTGGTTTTATGGGGGAAGAGGGAGGTTAGGGTGGTTGGGGGTTTTGGTTTTGTTTTGGGTTTTGAGTATTATTGTTTGTGGGTTGTTTTTTGTCCTGTTATTGCTTCTGTATTGTTCTGTTTGTTTTGTCAATATTTCGAGGAACTCATTCCTTTCATTAGCATGGAGAGAGACTTGCTGGAGATAGACTCATAGAATGGTTTAGGTTGGAAGAGACCTCAAAGATCATCCAGTTCCAACCCCCCGTCATAGGCAGGGACACCTTCCACTAGATCAGGATGCTCANAGACCTTGTGAATAGTCCCTCCCCAGCCTTCCTGTAGGGCCGCTTCAGATACTGGAAGGTTACTATAAGGTCTCCTTCAAGCCTTCTCTTCTCCAGGCTGAAAAGCCCCAACTCCTTCAGCCTGTCCTCATAGCAGAGGTGCTCCAGCCCTCTGATCATCTTTGTGGCCCTCCTCTGGACTCTCTCCAGCAGTTCCATGTCCTTCTTGTGCTGGGGGCTCCAGAACTGCACACAATACTTCAGGTGGGGTCTGACAACAGCACACTAAAGGGGGAGAATCACCTCCCTTGCCCTACTGGCAATGCTTCTCTTAATGCAGCCCAGCACACAGTTGCTGTCTGGGCCGTGTGTGCACACTGTTGGCTCATGTTGAGCTTCTCATCTACCCAGATCCCCAGGTCCTTTTCTTCAGGGCTGCTCTCCAGCCATTTGTCACCCAGCCTGTGTTTGTGCTTAGGTGCACCAACCCAGGTGCAGGACCTTACACTTGGCCTTGTTGAATTTCATGAGGTTGGCCTGGGCCCACCTCTCCAGCCTGTCCAGGTCCCTCTGGATGGCATCCCGCCCTTGGTGGTGGGGTCACAAATCTCTTTTATATACAGATTCCAACTGAACAAAAAAGGAAACAAGTTCATCTCCATAGCTAAGGTTAATGAATTTAACCCTTTGTTCCCTGCTTTTTAGAATTTTAATTGCAGGGAAAGCATTTTCTTAGAAACCTAAGCTTTTCAACAAGTTCAAATTAGTTCAGAAGAAGCAGCAATGATTCCAATCTGTCCAAGCCACTAATGGGCTAAATGCTCTGGTTTCCTTTCCCAGGTGTCTGTGTCTCCCTCTTCTCGAAGTTTTTAGATTCTGTTCCTTAAATACAGGAGTAATTGTGGGCTTCCCATGTTGCCTAGTAGGTGGAAGACAGAAGAGGGAACAGGACTGTAAAGAGGGACACAAGGAGTAAAGATGTGCTGTTTCTTTTATTAGGCCTTTGCTTAATATCTCTTCCTTCCATTTCTGTCACAGAAATACCATCCTGACTAGCCCCATCAGGAGATGTAGGATGAATAATAGGGCATTTGGTTGCCAGTTGTCTGTGAAACACTGCACAGGATCTGTCAAGAGGGTAGATTTTAGGGTAGGAAGTTCCAAGTGGAATCTCAGAGACTGCACCCCCGTGTGCTGCCCATTATCTCTTTCCCCAGGGCTGAGCCGCAGCACTAGCAGCTGAAGGGCTGGCATGTCACAGGCTTTTGTCTCCAGAACAGGATTTCCCCAAGTGGCTGATAACAGGCTCAGTCTATTCTGTGCATTCAGAGCCTGCCCTGATACATTTACTATAAACAAAAGCTAAAGAAAGTTAAATTTTGTCTCTAACAAAATACTATTCTGGCTATTCAGATAAAACAAGTTTGGCTGGTTTTTTTTTTTTTAGATGCAGAGCTGCCTTTGCTGTAGGAAATATCACGTATTAAGGAAAGATCAATACCACAGCTAATGGCCTAAGGTATCAAAAAACCTCACTGGAGGAAATGAGAATGTTGTCTGGAAACCAGATGATGATAATCCTCAGGATAAATGGATTTAGAGATTTCCGAAGCCGTTCTAGTAAACAGAGGGCAGACTTAGGCAGTTATTTCAACAAGTTCCTTTACAAAATAGAAAGAGACTGCCACTTTCCTGTTTGGTTTTTGCATTGACATTGATGACTCTCAGTGAATATTTATTAACCTCTTAAATGCAGAACAGACCTTTTCATAAAGCACCCTCTTCTTCGTCTTGTGAAAACTGTCCTTGCACCTATTGTTGGCAAAGGTTGGCAGAGAGCCATCAGTTTCCCTGGGGTCAAGCAAAGGCAAGTGGAAAACATGTAAGGGACTTAAGGCAGAGCTCAAATAAGCATCACAAAGCAGACGCCTCATGATCCTGCTTTCAGTTTTATGGCCTTGAACCAGAAGGCAGCTAGAGAAGACCAGTGTTCAATATGGTCAGTAAGACCATACAAACAACCCTAGTATTTAAGGTCAAAGGTTCATCTAGCTCACCTAGCCTCATTCATCTTCTCTCTCTTACCACCCCTGTAAACATCTCTTTTCCAATCTGGTGACTGATACCCATCTCTTCTCCTATGCAAGTTATTTTGTGATTTAGTTCTTATGTGTTGTATTTCCTAGTACTGCTTCATCTATGAGTATAAAAATCAAATACTGCTTCAAAGATCTGGGAACCTGTGGTATTTTTGCAGCCCCTACAAACATATCCTGCTGCTCCCTGTTCTCTCCCTTATGTTTTGACTGTTGCAGAGCACTGAGCCTCTATGCTTCATTTTCTTCTTCTTTAGACAGAAGCATATGATCTACTTTACAGGGCTTTAACAGCTTATGGTGTGTCAGCAGATGTCCCATAACTGATTGTGTGCAGACCAAGACCAACAAAAAGACGTAAGTCTAAACTACTATAAGTGTCAGAGCAGGGTCAGCTATGCCTTTTCAGCTGACTTGCAGTAAGGCACTGAGTCATTGCCATATGAACACATTTGAGAGAGATTTTTTTTTTTTTTTAATGGAAGCTCTTGTTCTGCCTGAGGATGAGTTGCCCCTCACAGTGGTAAGCTTTTGACTCATTTCAGTTTCAGATATACAGAAATTCCCACCAGGATACCAGCTCAGAACTGAACAACCCATGGCTCGTCCAGCTTTGTGCTATCAATCCTTTCTAGCCAGCAAATTTCACCAGGTCTCTCTAGAGGTGCACAAGGAACAAGTTGCAGAGATTTTTCTGGAAATGCACAATAACCTGTGTCCACCATTTTTTATTCTCCTATCATATGGTAAAACTATTGTCTTCCAAGGAAAATTGTAGTTAGGAGGTAGCCTACTGCTGAATCTTCAATAGCATCAGCAGGTAGTTGGGAGACATTTGCAGGAAAAGTCAATTTGGAAGGATCCAAATTGTGTATCAATGGTACCTTCTTGATGCAGGTAATGGAGGAACCAACAAGGAAAGGTGTACTGCTGGACTTTGTATTAACTAGTAAAGAGGTACTGATTGAGGACATCAATGTCAAGAACAGCCTTAGGGACAGTGATCATGACGTGGTGGAGTTTAGTATTCTACAGAGTAGAATCAGACCAACAAGTAGAATTACAACCCTGGACTTCTGCAGAGCTAACTTTGTGCTCTTCAGAGACATACTTACAGAAATCCCATGGGCTACGGGTCTGTAGGGTAAAGGAGCCCAAGAAAGTTTGCTAATTTTTAAAGACCACTTCCTCCAAGCCCAAGCTAGGTGTGTTCCCCTGAGTAAAAAATCAGGTAGACATGCTAGGAGACCTGCATGGCTGAGCAAGGAGCTTCTGAAGGAAATCTCAGGGAAGAAACAAAATTCATGGAAGAAGGGATTGGTCACTTGGGAGAACTATAGAGAAGTAGTCAGGTCATGTAGGAAGGCAACAAGGAAGGCCAAAGCCCTCTTCGAACTGAAGCTGGCAAAGGAAGTAAAAGCGAACAAGAAGGGCTTCTTCAAATACAACAGTAGGAAAAGGAAGAATAGGGAAGGTGTGAGGCCACTGCTGAACAAGGAGGCAGCCCTGATAACTGAGGATGCAGGGAAGGCGGAGTTGCTGAATGCCTTCTTTGCGTCAGTCTTTACACCTAAGGCTGAACTACCCTATGTACTCCAGACCCTGGATGAAGGAGAGGAAGCCTGGAGGAGGGAATGCTCCCCAATGGTCACTGCACACTGGGTTAGGGATCAGTTACACAAATTAAACACTCACAAGTCTGTGGTCCCTGATGAGATGCACCCAAGGGTGCTGAGAGAACTGCCTGATGTTATTGATCTGCCACTCTCCATCATTTTTGCTAAATTATGGCAGACAGGAGAGGTGCCTGAGGACTGGAGGAGAGCCAATGTCACTCCAGTCTTCAAAAAGGGCAAGAAAGAGATTCCAGTGAACTATTGACCAGTGAGCCTCACCTCCATCCCTGGAAAAATGATGGAGTGGCTCCTTCTGGAGGGCATCTCAAGGTACTTGGAAGATATAGAGGTTATCAGGAGCAGTCAGCATGGATTTACCAAGGGGAGATCGTGCTTGACCAACCTAACAGCATTCTATGATGACATAACTGAATGGGTAGATTCAGGGAGACCAGTGGATGTAGTCTACCTTGACATTAGCAAAGCCTTTGACACTGTCTCCCATGACATCCTAGTGAACAAGGTCAGAAAGTGTGCAATGGAAGAGCAGTGAGGTGGATTAGGAACTGCTTACAAGATAGAGTTCAGAGAGTAGTGATCAATGGTGCCAAGTCCAGCTGTAGAGCTGTAACCAGTGGAATCCCCCAGGGATAAGTGCTGGGTCCAGTCCTGTTCAGCATCTTCATCAGTGACATTGATGAGGGCACAGAGTGTCTGCTCAGCAAGTTTGCTGATGACAAGCTTGGCTGACACAGCTGAAGGCTGTGCGGCCATCCAGTGAGACTTAGACAGACTGGAGAGCTGGGCACAGAGGAACCAAAATGAGGTTCAACAAGGACAAGTGCAGAGTCCTGCACCTGGGAAAGAATAATAAACTGCACCAGTACAGGCTGGGAAGTGATCTACTGGAGAGCAGCCCTGTGGAGAGAGACTTGGGAGTGCTGGTGGATAACAAGTTAACCATGGGACAGCAATGTGCCCTTGTGGCCAAGAAGGCCAATGGGATCCTGGGCTGTATTAAGAAGTGTGTGTCCAGCAGATCAAGGGAGGTTCTCCTCCCCCTCTATTCTGCCCTGGTGAGACCCCATCTTGAATACTGCATTCAGTTTTGGGCTCCCCAGTTTAAGAGAGACAGGGATCTGCTGGAGAGGGTCCAGCAGAGGGCTACAAGGATGATTAGGGGACTGGAGGGCATGATTTATGAGAAGAGGCTGAGGGACCTGGGGCTTTTTACTCTGGAAAAGACTTAGAGTGGATTTAATAAATGTGTATAAATATCTGAGGAGGTGGGGAGGGGGAAAAGGGTGGGACAGGCTCTTCTCACTTGCTCCCTGTGATAGGACAAGGAGCAATGGATGTAAGTTGCAGCACAGGAGGTTCCACCTCAACACAAGGGGGAACTTCTTTACTGTAAGGGTTCCAGAGCACTGGAACAGGCACCCCACAGAGGTTGTGGAGTCTCCTTCTCTGGAGACATTCAAGGCCTGTCTGAATAAGTTCCTCTGTGATCTGTGCTAGATTGTATGGTCCTGCAGGGTGTTTGGACTCGATGATCTCCTTGAGTCCCTTCCAACCCCTAATGTTCTGGAGCTTTCTAGTCCAACACCCCTTTCAAAGAAGCCCAGGAAGAGTAGGTTACTTTAGGCTTCGTTCAGTCAAGTTTTTAATGCATCGAAGGATGAAGACCCCACTGTATTTTGGAATCCTACTTGACCACATCCATACTGATATTTTTTCCCCCTTATACTGAGACAGCATTTCCTGTGTTGCAAATAGAATTTGCTTCCCTTGTCTTCTATTGCTGTGCATCTTTAAGAAGAGTCTAGCTGTGTCTTCTCTATGAATCCTTTCACTATACTGTTCACCTTAGACAGCCATAAACAGCCTTCCCTTCCCTAAGCTGTACAAACACAATCCTTCCAGCCTGTCCTGCCATGTCCTTGTACTCCAACCACTGAGTCACACCAACTTTTGCCAGACTCACCCCAATATTCCAATGCTTTTTTTTTTCACCTGTGCCACTGCGCATACTGGACTCTCAATGCTGTCTTGTAAGTGCCAAATAGAAAATGTTGTGATTATTAATTTTTATTATGGTTAATAATCATGGGTCTTCCGGGAATATTTCCCTGGGGTTCGTTTGGATGTTCAGTTGACGAGAATAACTACACAAAATTGCTTAAAACACCAAATTAAACAGTTTAAACAGTCAGAACTTAGGAAACAGGGAGCCTAATAACAGAGCAATCCTAACTGCACCGGAAAATACTCATGAACACATGATAGATAAAGAGCTTGTCCCGAGGAAAGAGAAAAAGAAGGGGTTTTGCCTTTGCTGCTGTTGCAAAACACTGTGATGCCGCTGCTGCTGCATGCTGCAAAACACGTGGCCGCTGCTGGATGGGGTGCAGAGATGTCTGTTCCTCGCAGAGGCGGTGGGAGAGAGAGAGCAAACGGCTGATTGCCTCCCCTTAAATACCCCATTTAGGAAGCGTAGAACTGACCAATAGGCACTTAGTGTCCATTGTCTGGCCAACTGATTCAAAAGTCCTGCACCCAGGGGTGGATCCTAACACCCTGAGAGACAGCACAGGTCACCTGACATGTGCGTGTGACCTGTCCATGTGGCCTAGGTCTTCCTGGTTCCAAAGCCACGCGGTCTGTTCCCCCTGCTACCCACCAGACCTTACAACACGGGGAGGGGGAACAGCAATTGAACCAACTCTGGGTAAAATTTATGCCTTACCAGGACAGAAAAGAGCAAGCTTTTCCCTTAACCAAGCAGCTACATTCCTTCTCCATGTGCAGCTGGTTTTGCTGCAAGGTCAAGTTGCAGATTCACACTGAACTCATCGTCCAGCAGATCTGCAGTAATTTTCTTCCTGATGTCTTCTGAAGGGATAGCTCTGGAGGGAGCATCTTGCTGACAACCCTGTAATTCCCTGAATCTCATGAAGGCAGCATGCAAGGATGTGCCCAACTACTGTTTATTCCTGTATACTAAAAATTGCACATCAACACATTAAGGATCCACTGGATTCTCTGCACGCCACAGGCACTTGATGGCACGTATGTATACCCAAACAGCCATGAAGCAGAGAAGGAGGAGACATTGTTTTAGGCCCCCATTCACTGTGAGAAGAGGACATGTGGATGACACTTCAGGAAATGGGCATCAATGAGCCTGAGCATATCTTTCAAAAAGATATACAGCTTTGGGTCAGTGTTTACTGAAGACTAGAGAAAAGAATCCACCACTCAAAGGACCATATACACCTCATGTGAAGTATGATACATAAAATTTTGATTGTGTGTTGGTTTTCTTGTCATCTTCAAAACACTTTGTATTCTTTTGTTTGTTTCTTTCTTTTCAAAGAAGTGATAAATTTGAAATGAAAAAGAGGCCTACTAACAGCAGTTTTCTCTGCATACAGCTCCACAAGGACATCCTAAAATNAAAAAAAAAAAAAAAAAAAAAAAAAAAAGAAAAAGAGCAAACAATGAAAGAGCCATTGAGAAGCTGGCTTCTCAGACCTCTGTTTTATTAAATCTTCTTTTGGCCTTTGTCACTATTTTCCAATAAATTTTCATTTTTTACAATGACAGAATGCTAACAAAAATTTCCCTGTAGCTTTTTCTGTGTTTTCTAAATATTTATCACTCAAAAATATATGTCATTTTTAAGGAGTGTTTGCCAGTCTTGATTAAGGCAAGAGGGCAAATAATCTTGGAGTAGTCAGAAAGACTGCAGTTTGTCCTTACACTCTTACTTTTTTTTTTATATATATATATATTAATTTTGTTTGAAGGAGTTCAGCCTCAGTACAATTGATTTCCCAGCTCCCTCAAGTGGGTTCCAGTGTTGCTGACAACAGAAAAATTGAATGATTTGTTGACTATCCATAGATGCAGCTATCCTCATTCCAAGTAGAAGTTGCAGAATATCTTGCAACTTAAAGCTGGTATTTTCTTCTCTCTGTGCATGAACAGGAAGAATGAGAAGATCAGTACTGAGGAGAGGTGAGGGAAGGGGAAGAAGAAGCAGCCTGTTCCCCCAAAGGTCTACATCTGAGGGGGTTAGGAGATGCAGAGTTAAGAAAGAGTAGCTTGGGCAACATAGTACTCAAGCTACACCTTTGTATTTACTTGTTGGACATTGTTCAGTGTCACCATATCCTGCTGCCCTATTACTGGGGCAGTAATAACACATCTCTCTCTGTCCCATAGGAGCTCACTCTCATCAACTACCTTTTCTCTCAAAAAAATTAACTTGGTAATGTCACACTCTGAGCAGCTACACCTTGCCCTACTTAGCTTCACCTATATTTTTTGAGAGTTGCAAAGGCCTTTTTATATAAAAGCTTCTCTGTTTTTTTACACGTCTCTTTCTAATAAATGGTATTGTGTCTCCACACTAACTTTTCCATTTGTACATCCTTCAAAGTTTATAGTTGTGAGAATACTATCACTACAATATGCTATTATGGCCATTGTATTTCTGACTGAGCTGTAAAGTCAAGGATGTTATAGTCATTAGAAAACCCCTAGCACTTCTCACAAAACTAGGTATGTTAGCCCAGATTAGCTGTCTGAGTGAGTACAATCTGTAAACGATGTTTCAGTTGAACTGTAGCTCCCTTTACTTTCTGTTCTAACTGTGGGTTGTTAAACAGCTGCCATGATTCCCCCTGCTCCCCCAAGAGAATGAGCTGCAAATGAATTATAGATATAATACAAGCAGTCTTACACATGTATTACCCAAAGCCTCTGACATGGGTCAGAATCATATGGTTATTGTCCTGTCAGATCTTTGGAATAAAAATCCATGGACTTAGTGATACAATCCCAGTGTATTGATTGCTATAAAGGAGACTGAGAGTCTTTGACTTGAGATAAAAAGATATCAGATATTTTTGATAAATGATCATCTAAACTTGAGAGCTGCTGAGAGAGATTTCATTGACTCTATCAGTGTGCATCTGTGTGTACATTCATGCACCAGATGCCCATGCACAAAGTGTTACAACTTATAGATTGTACATATGTGTGTGCCCCTATATAATATCTATGTGATAGTATGTGAAAGGGGTGACACCACCCCATAATGAGGATTCTGGCTACTGGGTTTGGAGGCCAGCTCAGTTCCAGCCCATGGCCTGGCCATCTTGGGCTGTTGTAGCCTGTATTCCCTCATTGTGCCTGATCCTGACCCCTCTACCCACTCTGGACTTGAGTTGTCCTCATTCCCAGGCAAGTGGCTGATGCTCAGGGCTGCAGCTTCCCCTGGCTGTTACCCAAGCCTGTCTGCTTCTTGTTGGCTGGGGTATGGTGGTGGGATGTGCCTTAGATGTGAGGTCCTTCTCCCCCAGCCTCAAAGAGCAGCCAACCCACTCTGGACCCTAACAGTACAAAAATAGTAGAAATAGAAATAAAAGGAAAAAAAAGTGTGTGTGTGTGGGGTAGAAAAGTAAAGGGAGTAAGGTGAGTTAGGAGAAAAGGGTGGAAGAGAGAAGGGAGGAGGGAAGAAGGAAAAAAATTGAAAGAAAGAGAAAAAGAAAGAACTAGTAAAACATGCAGTATTAGTATCTTCTTACAACTACACTTGAGGGTAGACTTGTCCAAAATAAAAAGCAAGGAGATGACAGTTACGACTGAAGCTTGGACTCTGTCCAGGGTCTGAATTGACTTTGTTAATCCTGTCCTATTTTGACCTTTCCATTTTTCAAGGGTAATTAAACACACCAGCTTCACTTTGGATCTTGCTTCTGCTAGTGATTCACCTCTGCTGACAAGGTAAAGAGCTACAGAGGAGAGGTCCAAACTGGCCGCCCAAAAAGCCATGCCTATATTGGTCTTATTTTATGTGAATATAATGCCATCAAGTAATTAGCAATAAAAATACTGTGCAAGAACGGTGTGTGCCATTAGGATTGAGTGATTTGGTCTTTAACCCATCTAGCAGCTACTGCAAGATGCACTAAGTAACTGAAACCCATATATCTCATTATAATAAATATTTTATAGATGACATCTCAGCCCAAATCACCTTCCATGACATTGTTTTTAAAGCCACTGACAGGTGACAGGGTGATTTCAGTGGCTGGTAATTGGAAAGGAAATCTTCCATTGTCATCTTAATATGAACCCATGTCAATAACAAACAACCAAGTGTTCTCATTTGATCCGTGTCAAATGTCAACAGTGCAATACATTGGCGACCCTGCTTCTACTTCTTTATGTCAGAGGACAGAAGACCACTTCTTCTGGACTTTGGCTACCAATTCACCATTTTTCACCCTCAGACTGGTGCCTAATGGTGAGAAAACTCTCACAGTGGACATCCTGCTATATTTGGTTTGTGGAGAGGCAGAAGACTTTACTATTTAAGACTGTAAATCTGGCATTTTTAGAAGTGCCAAATTTCACACCTTCACACTTCTTGCTGTATCCCTGCTGTATAAGTTGAGCAAAGGTAACCATGCTGCTGATACGTGCATGAATCCTTCATGTCACTCCTTTCAGGACTATTTCCATGTACATAACTACCCTTCATCTCTGACGTCTGAGGCCAGCTCCTTATCCACTCTTATGTGGCTGTGAGTGACAAAGCATCAAAGAAAGCTTCCTAACTGTGAAATTTATTAGACAGGAGAGCAAATTCCTCTAGGGGAAGTGTTAGAACAAAGATCTATCAGAAAAGGTTTGAGAGCTAAAGGAAATAAAAAGTTGTGGAGGGAGATAAAGTGTTAAATAACAGTCCTGCAGTGACAGAAATTGAGTGGGCACTTAAAACTACTTTAACATTCCCCAGAATAAGGCAAGGAAAGGGAAAAGCCTTCCCAACTCACCAAAATGGAGTCCTCAGCCATCATGCTATATGGAATATTTCATTAATTAATTGTATCATCTATCTTTAAATCATTCAGGATTCTCACCAGCTCCCCCAAGGAGACAGTTATTTCTGTGATTAAAGCATCAAAGTCATTCATTCAGTACCTCTGCAGATGAGTAGAAGGACATGTTTGACCCTCTTATAAATGGATCACAACTACTCAGGAAAGAAGCTCAAAGGCAACCAAAAGTCATGCTAGCCAAACCAGTTCCTCTTTTGCAAATTTATCATGTCTGATACAGCATGATAACAAAAAGTAAGGTTGTTTTCTTGAAAAGTAATAGATTGGTTTGTACAACTATAGCTCATTGTTATAGAAAAGAAAACCTACAACGAGAAAACTGTCTCAAGGTCTCATTATCCTCATGACTAAAAACATTCTTCTACTGTTCAACTGAAATTTCTTCAATCTCAGTATTTTGTTCTCTGGATAAAACTTCTTTTTTCTTTTTTTCTTTTTTCTTTCTTTTTTTTTTTTTTTTTTCTCCCAGGTTGAAACCACTATTTCTCCTTGATGGCAAGAATCCAGGCACCCATTTGTAGATAAAGGTCATGTTCTCTCACCCTTAAATGTGTTAAAATTAACAAGCTAAGTTATCTTGGTGTAAGACAGGTACTTTAATTTCCCAGGTCACTGTTAGGGAGAAGGTAATGAATGGGGAATGATTGTTCATTATTTTCTTATAAACAAGAATTAGTGATATCAGAGGAAATAACAAGGTTTAATTTCTAGAGAAGCAAAAAGTGAAGATTTTTCCCACACCTTGTGAATGCAGAAGTCCCTGCTGCTGCAGGGATGCTGCAAGTTCATGTTGGTTCAGAAAGCAGACTCTGAACAAAGAGAGCAAAAAGGTATGGGAAAAAATCCAGCAGAGGAAAATATTGTCTTAATATAATAAATGCAAAACCAACACCTTTTGCTCTGGAAACCTTTAGACTGAAATTTGCTGACAACTGACAGTGTTTTGGAGAACTATTACATGTGCTTACACTGTGCTGCACTCTTAAGCTTTCACTCTTGGTCACCACCAGAGAGATCATTGCACTGAATATGCCTTCGGTCTGGTTCTTTGTAGCTTTTCCTGTCATAACTACTAGATTCCGCTCCCCCCCCC
>VWZI01020597.1:153760-199597 GCA_013396835.1 Psilopogon haemacephalus | reverse complement strand
CCCCCCCCCCCCCCCCCCGAATCTTACCCAGTTTGAGAGTGTGATTCTTGCAGAAGCATAAATAGCATGGCAGACAGTGCTACAGGTGAATTTTCACAGAACTTAGTAGAGGGCTGTTAAGTTCTTCACTCTTGTCCTATGGAAATATCTTCTTTGACACAATACATTCTTATGTTTTGACTCAGTTTTCCTGTGATCAGTCACTATGTCTGCCTCTTTCTCCTGCCAAGTCATATTCTCAGCCTTTGCAGAACTCCTTATGGTTCCAAAGTGTGCAACTTTGCATTTTGAACTGCTGGATGTCATCCCACTTCTACTTCTCCAGCACATATGATCAGTTCAGCTTCACTGTGTACTATTTCAGCCTTCTCTGAACTGATCATATCTGCCACTCGTGAGTGATCAGCAGAAGTTCGTTAGTTTATAGACACTCCAGCAGCATCCTCATGAGAGCAACAGTGGCAATGGCGTGCCACCATTACTCACACCTTCTGCCACCTTGTTCAGACTCAGCCCAGGCAACAGGCAAAACTGTATTTCATTGGAAAATTATAGTAATCAAAAGCAGATTTACAGAATCAACCAGGTTGGAAGAGACCACCAAGATAGTCCAGTCCAACCTATCACCCAGCCCTAGCCAATCAACTAGACCATGGCACTAAGTGACACATCCAGTCTTTGCTTGAACACCTCCAGGGATGGCGACTCCACTACCTCCCTGGGCAGCCCATTCCAATGGCAAACCACTCTCTGTAAAGAACTTCCTCCTAATATCCAGCCTATACCCGCCCTGGCACAACTTGAGACTGTGTCCCCTCGTTCTGTTGCTGGTTGCCTAGGAAAAGAGACCAACACTCACCTGGCTACAACCTCCCTTTAGGTAGTTGTAGACAGTAATGAGGTCACCCCTGAGCCTCCTCTTCTTCAGGCTAAACAACTCCAGCTCCCTCAGCCTCTCCTCACAGGACTGTGCTCCAGGCCTCTCACCAGCCTTGGTGCCCTTCTCTGGACATGTTCCAGTACCTCAACATCTCTCTTGAACTGAGGGGACCAGAACTGGATATGGTACTCAAGGTGTAGCCTTACCAGTGCCAAGTACAGGGGAAAAATAACCTCCCTTATCCTGCTGGCCACACTGTTCCTGATAAAGGCCAAGATGCCATTGGCTCTCCTGCCCACCTGGGCACACTGCTGCCTCATGTTCAGCCTAGTATCTACCAGCACCCCCAAGTTACATGTCAGAGGCTTTGCTGAAGTCCAGGTAGACTACATCCACAGCCTTCCCCACATTCACCAGACAAGTAACCTGATCCTAAAAGGTGACCAGATTGGTCAGGCAGGACCTGCCCTTCCTAACCCATGCTGGCTGGGCCTGATCCCTTGGCCATCCTGTAGGTGTTGTGTGATTGCACTCAGGATGACCTGTTCCATAAGCTTGCCTGGCACCGATGTCAAGCTCACAGGTCTGTAATTTTCTGGTTCCTCCTTCTGGCCCTACTTGTGAAGGGGCACTACACTGGCTAACCTCCTGTCTTCAGGGACCTCTCTATTGAGCCAGGATCATTGATAAATGATAGAGAATGGCTTGGCCAGCTCATATGCCAGCTCTCTCAGCACCCTAGGATAGATCCCATGGACTTGTGATGATCCCAGTGGCTCAGCAGGATTACAGGTGGACTATACTTGTCCCTTACTGCATCTGCCAGTTTGGGAGGCCCATTATCCTGAAGACAACCTGACCCACTAATGCAGATTGAGGCAAAGAAGGTGTTGAGTACCTCTGCCTTTTCCTCATCTTTTGGTACTATATTCCCCTCCGCATCCATTAAAGAGCGGAGATTGTCCTTGCCCCTTCTTTGCCATCGATATATCTATAGAAACATTTTTTTATTTTCCTTTGCAGCAGTGGCCAGTTTAAGTTCCAAATGGGCTTTTGCTTTTCTAATTTTTTTTCCTACAAGACCTAGCAACATCCTATAAACTCTTCCTGGGATACCTCCCCTTTTTCCCAAAAGTGATATGCCCTTGTTTTAATTCCTTTAGAAGCTCCTTGCCCATGCAGTCTGGTTGTCTCCCTTGTCAGCTCACCTTCCAGTACACTGGCAGAGCCTGTTCCTGTGCCTTCAAAAGTTCTTCCTTGAAGTAGGTCCAGCCTGCCTGGATCCCTTTGTTTTAAAGGGCTGTTTCCCAAGGAACTTTCTGAGTTTGTTCCTTAAATAAGCTGAAGTCTGCCCTTTGGAATTCCAGTGTGGAGGTGTTGTTGATGCCCCTCCTGGTTTCACCATATATTGAAAACTCTATTATTTTATGGTCACTGGACCCCAGGCAGGCTCCACTCACCACATCTCCCACCAGCCCTTCTCTATTTGTGAGCAGCAGGTCAAGCTGGGCTGCACCCCTGGTAGGCTCAGCAATTCTTTCTGCTATATTCTTCAAAGAAACAAAATAGTTGCCATCTCAGGCTTAAGTCAATTGCTAGAATCTCAGATTTCCATAGAACACAAAACTCATTTCACACCTAATTTTACTAGTTCCTAAATAAATTGAAACAGAATTTTTTCATTACTGTGCATATAAAGATGCCTTTTAAAAACAAGGCAACTGTGGCTTATTTTATAACATTTATATTATTTTAAAGCATGTTCTACCCACCGTTCCAGCTGATTTCCAATCTCCTATTTTTGATTCTATAACCCTAATAAGATTTCATTTTTCTCCATATTTTCCCATTGTGTCCTTCAAAACTATCATTAACCATACAACTGAATTACTTTTTGTTCAGAAAAATCTGTCAGAAAATGAGAAGCTAAGTCTAATCAGACAGACTGTTTCCTCACAGGTCTCCTTTGTCACACTTTAGATAGCTTGACAGGCCAAAAAACAAAGCCCCCAAATACTTCTTATAGCTACAATGATAAACAAAATCTGCTCTAATGCTACTCTAATTGACTTCAGAGTCTAACACAGCCCTTGGGCTGACCTCTTTCTGGGCAAATATAACAGCCAGAGCAATTGTTAAAGTATTGTCCCAGGTTTGAATCTACACACAGATTTCCAGCTGAACATTAAATAACATTTGGTCTTTGTAAAACTGAGCTCTGCACTCTTCAATTGGCTTCTGTCCCTCATGAGCTTTACAATACCAGGAAAATAAAGGGAAAGAATCGGCTGGACACATGATGTTAGACAGGTGGAAAGCTGACCTATGCTTTCAAGGGATGTTTCTCTATTAGACAGGGCATCACCATTAAGACTTTAAAACCTATTACCACACACAGCACTTCAAAAGACTTTTCTTTTATTCCTGCAGAGTTTATTTTTACAGTGCACTTTGCCTGCCATTTAAAACTTTTCACTCTAGATTTATTGCTTATTTTATCTGATGTGCGGGGATAGCAGCTGATTCTTACAATTGGAGTTGCTTAGACTGTTAAAACAGCCACAAATTGTTTTGCTGTGTGTTATCTCAGTAAATGTAAAATGTGTGATATTCAGTTACAATAGGATTGGTAGTAATGAAACCATACATTTAAATCCTCACACAACCCTTTGAGGAAGATTTGCTAAACCTAAAAGTAACACCTCCCATTTCAGAAAGACATCTCACATATCTTTTTGATCCTC
This sequence comes from Psilopogon haemacephalus, assembly GCA_013396835.1. Taxonomy (NCBI): domain Eukaryota; kingdom Metazoa; phylum Chordata; class Aves; order Piciformes; family Megalaimidae; genus Psilopogon; species Psilopogon haemacephalus. The sequence continues at coordinate 195,973 of VWZI01020597.1, read as the reverse complement.
AAATCAGTTTAAGAATAAAATATCTTAAAGGACAGAACTACAAGTTCCACTTTCTTGTAACCATTTGCCTTTACCAGCTCTTCCTTAGAGATACTGTTCCTGGGATATAGAGTCAAGAGGGATTTGAGATTAGTGGAACACACATGATAATTCTTTTCTTGTTAACACAGTTTGTTCATCCTGTAGCCTTGAAAGAGGCTCCTGAGATACAGCCACTGCCTACTTTCTGTGTCTCAGATTGGATCAATCAGTTCACTCAAATATGAAAAGCTTTTCTAACAAGAGGCTTATTAACTGTAAAGCTAGAAGACAGCACAAGTTCAAGGATGGAGGCAAAGTGGCTCCAGTGGACCTGCAGTGGCTGATGGTTCTGCAGTAGAAAAGGGAGCCAGTTTGCACTGCAATGATGTGTTTTCCCATGAGACATAAGCACTTCACTCTTTGGTGTCTGGCAGTAATTGTCATTATACAGGCACCTGCCGAGAACTCAGGATCTCTGTAGCCACAGTGCAGCAGGCACTGCTGCACATACAGTGCCCCAGGAAAAGGTGTAAGAACATAGCTCTAGTGTGTATGATAATGCCCTGCTGATTACAAGTACCTCCAAGGCATTTCTTTCACATTGATCAAAGAGACAGTATTGCCTCAATTTCCTAAGCTTTTGACTGACATGCACAAAAATGGGTTAATTCACCTAGGCAATATTTGCTGAAGACACAGATGGGTTGGCACACAGATGTGTCTATATCCAGCACCCATGGACGGTATGAACTGTCAGCTTCTCTGTGGGGTACATCTCTACGCACAGAACTTGTCAAAGACACAATTAATTGCATGGCACAGTACAATTATAGAATCAGTCAGGGTTGGAAGGGACCACAAGGATCATCTAGTTCCAACCCTCCTGCCATAGGCAGGGACAACCTACCCTAGACCAGGCTGGACAGAGCCTCATCCAGCCTGGCTGCAAACACCACCAGGGATGGCGCCCCAACCAGCCCCTGGGCAACCCATTCCAGGGTCTCACCACTCTCATGGTAAAGAACTTTTTCCTCACATCCAATATGAATCTCCCCACCTCCAGCTTTGCTCCATTCCCCCTAGTCCTGTCACTACCTGATAGCTTAAAATGTCCCTCCTCAGCTTTCTTGTAGGCCCCCTTCAGATACTGGAAGGCCACAGTAAGGTCACCTGAGAGCCTCCTCTTCTCCAAACTGAACAGCTCCAACTCTTTCAGTCTGTCCTTATAGCAGAGGTGCTCCAGCCCTCTGATCATTGTCATGGCCCTTCTCTGGACACAATCCAGCATGTCCACATCCCTCTTGTAATAGGGGCTCCAGAACTGGACCTGAGGAAGGGGTCTGAGAGCAAAAATTCTACTGACTGTTGTGCTTCTGCAAGTGACTTGCCTTCAAATACACAAATTGCTGCTGCTGAGGTTTGTTCTGTACACAGTTTTGGGCTGAATAGGGCTCAATAAATTGCAAGTTCCCCAGGCCATGTCTGAGTGTCAACTAGATGGAGAGGAGCCTTGGGACAAGAATCCATATTACATAGACACTTATACTTGGCTCTTCTACTACAACTGATGGAGAATTTTAAATGGTGCTTTGCTAGAACAAATAAACAAAGGTAAAATTAAAAAAAAAAAAAAGAAAAGAAAAAGGAAAAGGTATATACTTTTGAACTTTCTAATAGATGAGACTGTGCATAAAGCATCACTATGACAAACATTTGCATGATTATTTTTTTCTAAGTATCTTCTAGTTTGGGAATCTTCATCTGTCACTTCCAAACCTTTCTATGAGAAAACAAGTGGAGTGTGTGCACGAGCAGGAAACAGCTGTTAACCTGTGACATGGTGTGGTGGTTTAGCAGTTACCTGCCCCACCCACCCCCACCCTTTGATATAACCCAGACTAGGACTCAGAACAGCTGGAAGTTGGTAAATGAAGCTTTATATTTACAGCAATGCACAATATACAAGCAGATATTTACAATGTATAACAGATATTTACAGATATATACAGTGAAAAGGTAATATAGAAACACCACACCCTTCCCAGAGATCAAAATACCTATGAGGGATTTTCTAACCACCCCTACCACCTTTCCCCCCTTCCCCAATCTTATCTTGCCATCTGTTGATGCAGCAGATAGGTGGAGGTAGATCAGTCAGAGGGTTAGCAGTAGGAAAAGAAGTTAGTGAAGTTATTGAGAATTAGCTACAAAAGACAGGGACAAAGGAGCCATGCAAGAAAGCAGCCACAGCTCAGAGAGGCCTGGAGCACTCTGACTTGTGTATATTTGGGTTACAACCCTTAAAACATTTTTTTTTTCTTTCTCAGTAAAGCTGTGAGTGGAATAGCATCATCTGTTTTCCTCTCCCAGCCTATAGTCTAATTTTCTCACCCAAATCCTCCAGTTAGTTCAAACCAGCACACATGGAAAGCTCACATTCAGATCTTCATTTCTGACTGGGTGTCTTCTATTCAAAAGAGTCCTCATCAGGTCATGTCAGGCTTTGTTTGCTGACACTTGACAACACATTTTCACTCAAATGCCTCTTCAACACACAACACGCAACTCTATCTCCTCAAATGCTATTATTTTTACCATTGCAGTGCCTCCTAAACAAGTACCTCCTATAGTGCTTCAGAGAGGAAACCAAAGAAGCAGAATATAAATGTTCTTGAAACAGGTCTTTTAAATGAAACCATATCTCAGAACTAAGTCAGAGGGAACTGCTTAACTGTTTGGGGATAGAAGTTAATCTCTTGATTGGAAAAACATAACTTAAAGACTTGTTTTTGATAGTTATGTTTAACAGAGGAATGCAGACTGTTGCATTTCTCTATTAAAGAGAAAATAAAGGAGATTTGAAACTGTGTCGATTCTTCTGTCATATAATTAATAAAAGTGAAGAATTGTTTACTTATATATCATATTTCATGTAGAATTCACATCTAACAAGGAAAGCTCAATTAGGTGATTAGATATTGGCCTAAAAGATAAATTGGCATTTTAATAAATATTTCAATTGGTGCACCTCCAGTGCTGGTGGCTATCCAAAAATTCAAAGTCTTGCTCACTTCACATGAGAAAAGCAGATGTACTTTAAGGGTAAGCTCTGAAACACGTGTCCTGATAATTTTCTTTGCAATTCCCATTGGTTAACGTATCGTTCAGGAAAATAAACAGCATCCAGGCCCATATTATGAAGAGTGTGAGAAGTAGGACCAGCAAAGTGATTTTACCCCTGTACTTATTACAGGGGAGGCCATACCATGTGTCCTGTGTTCAGTTTTGGGGTTTTCACTAAAAAAAAGACAATAAGGTCCCATGACAGATCCAGAGAAAAGCAGCAAAGCTGGCAATGGGTCTGAAGAAGTCTCCAGTGGCTGAGGGATCTGAGATTCAGTCTGGAGAAAAAAAGGCTGGGGGAAGACCTTATTGCTCCCTACTACCTGAAAGGAGGTTGAAGAAAAATTAGTGTTGGTCTCTTCTTCCCAGTAACAAGGCAAGAAAAGATTTCTTCAAGTTGCACTAGGGGAGGTTTAGATTAGCTATTAGGAGAAAATTCTTCATTGAAAGGATTATCAAACACTAGAACAGATTCCCCAGTGATGTGGCTTAATCACCATCCCTAGAGAGGTTTTAAAAACACATAGATGTTATGCTAAGTGACATAATTTAGCACCAGACCGGGTAAAGTTTGAAAACAGCTGGACTCAATGACCTTATAGGTTTGTTCCAACCAGAATGATTCTATAATTCAATATGAAAACAAAACAAGTCCTCTGAAGGTCTAAGCACATTCAGTCCCTTCTAAGCAACCACAGACAGCAGCCACAGTCTCTTGGAAGGAGATACTAGATTTCAAGTAACCTTTCTCATCTTTGCCATTCCTTGAGGATTCTTTTGGTTTAAGGAAAACGTCATAAATTTCAATAATAATGCCACCAGAGCTGCTACTATCATTCTGAGCAATAAAGCAGGAAAATACTGCCACTGCAAAAGCAAAAAGCAATTCCTACATGCATCTCATGCTTATCAAATTTCATCATGGCACATTGTGATTAATCTTAAGCAGACAGCTTTTATAATTTTCATTTAAGGGTGAATATCTATATTTCTTCATAGCAAATAAAGAAGCCCCTGCACCACCTCACTTGTGACACATGAAAAATGGTAAGCCACTGACTTTATAACATTTAGTTTTGTTTCCCTCCAGATCGGACAATTCAGAAATCCCACGCCAGATGAGCTGACCATGCCCACTCTGTATTTTGTTTGGTGGTTAGAGTTTATGCACAGGTTAGTTTTCAATGCCTTTTGATCATATTTTAAGCACAAGTCTAAAGCTATTTCTGGATATACAGATCTTGCTCTCTGATGTTTGGGATTTTTTTCAATAAAAACTTTCTTGCAATTAGCTTGTCATTCTCATCTATTATTGCCCTAGAATGGAAAGCATGAAACTTGCTACAATTCCTACACACTTGAATATTTACAATGCTCTTGCATGAAAATTTCAGGTAAAATAGGGGACTGGAAGGGTAATGTTAGAGAGAGAAACTCAAGCAGTAGCCTTTGATATTCAGAGAAATGCACTTGGCAGATCAGAGGACAACAGTTAATGTTGTCTTGTGTCTTATTCCTAACCATGGTCTCTTTCTTCACAAAACTGAAATGAAAAATTTCTTTAATCTTCCAATCCTCTTACTTATCTATTACATTGCATTAATAAAGCATAATATTGCATAGTATTAAGCCAGCAGTAAGCCTCACATCTGTCTTCTCTTAGCTCATGTCACAGCTACACTGGCTTTCCAAATGAATGTGCCAGATCTATGGCATTCTGTCTGCTGTCTGTAACTCCTGTTCTATTAGCTTGACCTCAGAGCCAAGTCATATGTGTAAGTATCCTGACACCCACTTAAAACAAGCACTTCCAAAGGAGCTGTTTAAGCCACTGACAAAATGACTATCATCAGGATGCTGGCTTCAGGGAACGAATGCAACTTCAGGTCAGGACCATAGGTGAAGCCTGAGCTGAAGCAGTAAAGAGCAGTAACTGAGCAGCATGTGTGGTGATAAATGTGCATCAAGAGAGGAGGAACATACCCTGATGTCACTCTGAGGAGTGCAGCATGCCTCAGGCGGGAGGTCTAAGAGGCTCTTCTGCATCTCTTAGATGTCTCAAAACAGTGGTATACAAGAGTAAAACCATTAGTCTAGTTTCAATCATGCTGAGGAGCGATTAAGAGACATTCTGATGCTTGTATGCTGGCACAACATAGAACACATGCGAGTTAGTTTCCTAACATCTTCAATGTTACGGTGCAAAACGTGGTGTGGAGTCTTCTGGGAAGCTTAAAGAGGAAGAGAAATTAAGTGGATAGTTTCCACCCTCCATCCTTTTCCCTTCATCTCCTTCCCCTGAGAAAGCCCTCTCTGAGCTGAAGATGAAGCATCCTTAGAGCTATAAAAAAAAAATTCATAATGAAGGACCTTAATGAATAAGTTTGCGACCTTATCATACCAGGTGCAATATTTCCTTTAGTAACATATAGAGACATGCCACTGGGAAACACCATAAAAATCACACAACTTTTGGAAAATTTTCCCATGCAGAAGACCAGCATAGGGCCTCGCTTTGAGCCTTTGGCCTGGCTGCCAGCCCAGGTAAGGGTTTGAGCTTGCATATTGAACGACTCTGCTGATATCACCCAAAAAAACCCCAAACCAGGCAGCAATTGCTATTCTAGCATGATTTCTGTGTGATGTTAGGTAAAATACTATCCATAGCACTGCACAGCCTATGAAAATGTTTTCTCTGCATCACAGTTTTATGTATCTTTTATTTTTTTCAGAGAAGAAAATAAGGCTATTGTCATTTGCAATGAAAAAATATGAGTAAGAAATGCATCTTGGGGTTTGTTTTATGTCACGTTATTTTTCTTTCCTTTTAACAACCAGGAGGAACAATAGCCATGTGAGTTCAGCTCCTCTGCTCTCCTTTGATGTAACTAACCAGCAAAAACATATTTCTAATCAAATATAGTCTCCCATCCTTAATCAAGTCAGCTTTAAAATGCTGATCAATGAGATAAGAAAGAGCTGATTTAATTAGCCAAACCTCAGCAATGCTACAGCGTATTCTCATTTACAGAAATAATGGCAAGCAAGAGGAAGGAGATTCATCATCATGAAAAGACTGAGGAAGGCAGAGGAAAGCAGGACATTTCCTGTGATAGCAAAGGGTGATTTTCACTCTGGCTAAAGAGCCAGCACATGTTTTATGAGACATTTAAATAACACTTAGGCCTTGTGCTTTGTCCTTTAGCCTAAGGATGAATTTCTTTCACTAAGTAACAACACCTCTGGAAATCATCACTCTTGGGTTTAATTGATGAACCAGAGACAGCTCCCACCACCTGGTGAATAAAGAAGAGAAAATATGGCAGGCAAGAGCACAGCAATAATGGACATTTATATGGCTGCTTGGAAAACTCATCCACATGCACTTTACACATCACAGGCCTGGGCAGATACTCCTAATGGAGGGGTAATGTGCTTAATGGGAACAGCAGAGGCTGTGCTTCCTTACCCTGATACTGCCTTACCATATTCCTACAAGAAAGTAATTTCTTCCCTTGCATTTTTGGCATGTAGGTGATGTTTTATTTTCCATTGTTTTCTTCCTCCATCTCATTAAGATCTGGAATTCCCTGCAGGGAATCCTCCATGGTGGAGGTAGCCACCAGACTGAGGAACCTAGCACAGCTGAAACTGAGTTGTTGCTGCTCAGAAAAAAACACTCCAAGCTCTCAGCTTGTTCTTCTTCCTTTGTGGCTTCAAAGCAGCAGACCATTACCTTACCTTCACCACACCTGTGTAACCTGGTTCCATGTGCTCCTTCTTGGCCCTGTAGCACAAGATTCACTGGATCAGATTAGCCCAGGTTTGGTCAAAGAGAGTGGAGAAATGATGCCACCTCCATACATATCACTCAGGATCCTCCTGCAGCCACAAGAATCTTGTGGATGCCACAAGAAGAAGAAATATCAGACCTGTAAATGTCCAACTGGGTTTTTAGACAAGCTTTCTGATTTGTGATCAGGGCCTGAGTCTTTCATGTGGCAGGTCTCAGTATTTGCACTGCTTAAAATCAGGCCGAATTTGCAAAGATAAGGTTATGCCAGATCCTAATTTGAGTGTTAATTCCAGGGATGAAGTTCAGCCTCATGCTCATCCATCATTTGGAATGGAGCTAGCCTGCAAGATCCGCATTTGGCAGTCACCGCCTGGGAGATAATTGCTCATCTTGGAGGGGAACTAGCACCAACTGAGATAACCCTCAGGCCCTTTTCTCCTCAGGGGTAGGAGCACCAGAGGCAAAGCAATTAACAAAGCAATTAAGCCATGAGCCAATCATCTTTTTCTCTTAGTCTTTTTTTTTTTTTTTTTAAGAAACATTCTCACTTTTGTACTTTCCAATGCCTCTAAAAACATTAAGGATAAGTCCTGTCCCGTGTGCTCTCTAGAGATATATTCCTGCAGGTGTTCAGGGCTGAAATCAGGCTCTAACTCCCCACCCTGTATCTCACAGGGGAATCCAGGAGTGCATCCCTATGCTCTGCATTACCTTGGAAAGAGATGACACATAATGCTCTGAGCTTCTTCGCTTGCAGGGCATCAAGATCTTTGTCTCAGAGGTGGTCTTCAAAGTTTCAGACTAGCATATTCTTGGGGCTGAGCATGAGGAAGTGATAAATGCCTGCAACTCAGCCCCAGGTGGGGAGATAGCCTCCAGCACCTTTCCTCCCTGATAAACTGCTTATGTGATCATTCCCTAGCATGTTTCACTAGCAGTGAAAGAGGTAAGAAAAACGTCTGCTGTTTGGACTGATGGAGCTGGGTCCAGAGCCCAAAATTCATCATCAGCCTGGGCTCAGCGAACATAGTTTGGCTACTTTAAGTACAATCAGTGCCATTTCAGTTCCTGAGAGCCAAGAGACCACAGTGGTAGCTTAGAGCTCTTTTCTCCCTGCAGTCTTCTCCCCTTCACCAGGTTTGTCTCCCATATAGTGAATAAATCCTCATACAGGTTAGAACAGCTATCCCAGTTCTGTGGTTTCATGATAAAGGTTTAAACAAAGATTTTGAGAGAAGTTCATATGCACAGATCTCACAGTATCACAGACTGGTTTGGGCTGGAAAAGGCCTTAGAGATCATCTAGTTCAAATCCTCCTGCCATGGGCAGGAACACCTTCCTCTAGACCAGCTTGTTGAAGGCCTCATCCAATCTGGCTTTGAACACCTTCAGGCCTAGATTCTCCACAACCTCTCTGGGCAGCCTGTTCCAGTGGCTCACCACTTATTTAGGAAGATTCTTTCCTGTAAAACCTGAAGCCATCTTCTTACAGTCTGAAGCCATTACCCCTCATCCTGTCGCTCCATGCATTTGTAAAACATCCCTCCTTAGCTCTCTGGTAGGCCACTTCAAATACTAGAAGGCTCCTCTAACATATCCATGGAGCCTTCTCTCTTCCAGGTGGAATAACCCCAGCTCTCTCAGTCTGTCTTCATTCATTTTCTTGTCTCTTCCCTGATGCTTGGGTACTGTACTAGCCCAATATTTGGTTGGGAATATTTCCAGCTTGTTCATCTTGAAGTGCTTCTGCTCTAAGTACTCTTAAATAGCTCTGGCTATTTAAGAGTAATCCAGTGGGAGGCACATGGAATCACTGGGGCCCACTCTGACCTCCTCACTTCCCACCATTCCCACAGTGCAATTGGCTTTGGTCCACAGCTGATGGTGTTCCTCAACAGAGGATCCCTGCTACAGGCCCACACCACCTCCTGTCTCCCTCCTCAATAAGGGAGTAAAATATATCCCAGAGACAGTGGCAAAAACTGCTCCAGTAGCCAGGGAAAGGGCATAGAGCTGCATGGGAAAACTGAGCTGTGGAGCCTGAAGGTCTTCAGCAATGCAGAGGGACAATACACCTTGATACTGTGGAGTTTTGCAATAGCACAGACTTAAGGTGGTTCCCCCTCACCTTATCCAGTATCCTCATCCTACATGTAGAAGCCCAAAGTATATGGGGCCAGGCTGAAAACCTTGCTAGGAGGCTCTGCATTTGCTCATCGAGATAGTTACTTTTAGTGCCAGATCTTACACTCTCATATTCAAGTCACCAAACAACATCTTATACACCTGAAGAAAAATCAGCTTCTCCTTTCGAAGTCTGAAAATGAAGCTCTCCATCAGTGACTCCTCATCAACAAGAAATCTGCAAAATAACACTTGCCCTTATCCTTAGCCCCCGAAGCCTGCACATCCCTCTATTTAGAGGATGCACAATGCTTTTGTTAATTAGAGCCTTAGTTTAATATGAGCTGTCAAAGTTCACTTAACTTCAATTAATTGTTTCTCCTGAGCTTAATTTCTTTAGTTAAGTATTGATTAATCATTGCTTAATTATGCTGGAGTCTCACTGGGTGATATTTCAACTGCACACTGCAGCAATGCATTGCTTTCTAAAAATACTCTGGGAATCATCAGGTATCTTATACATTGCTATTATTGGGATGACTTTTAATATTTATCTTATCATCCCTTATGTTCCAAAAAGGATATGTAACATGTTGTGTTTAATTCCAGTGGTTTGTCATTATTTTTTTCCTCTATGAGAACAGGTTTTAGATCAGAATTTTGCATGGCATAGAGTGAGGAGAAACGGCTTCACATCTGAGGTCCAGCACTATGTGCCAGGAAGAAGGAGCACAAATGAATAGTTTCTACTGTGGCAGGACACTAACACATTTAAATAACAAAAATATTGATGGTACAGTTTTTCTTTTCCACTTTGTTCCTTTTAGGTGACATACAACAAAGCTGACTCAAACACTAAGTGTATTTCCTCATACCTACAGTGTTAGTCTTTGTCTTATGAAAATAAGGTGGCAAGCTATCGATCGAGAAGACTATGAAGTCTTCCACCTCTGTAGTATCTCAACAGCTCTCTAATGTCAGGTTGAATTCAAGTATCTTGATTTTCACAGATAAGTAAAATGGCTATATTAATTTTTACCAAGGTCTTTCCTGAATCTAGGTATTTACACAGATCAGGTGTTAGGTTTGATCTGTAGTGAGAAATTAAACAATTACTTTTTCCCCAGCAATAATTTCTCTAGAATACATTTAGACATCTAATTTCACCTACTCACATGAAGATTTTTTTAATCACGTCTCTGAGCTGGGAAGAGTCACTCCCCAGAGGACACTTCTTGGCTTGCCATGGTTTTATCACAGTCAAGGGTTAACTTTCTCCCTTTGGTACATGTTCACTGTTTCAGAGCTCTCTGAAACTTCTACTACTAGCATTTCATTTTGAACTTGTACTGTGGTTTAGAACTACTAAGCATTATTTACTACTGTCATCCCAGATGCTCAAATGAGCAACTGGTAGGAATATACCATAAAGACAGTCATCAAAGTGACATCTTTTTCTACTACATTTCACCTACCTGGGAGTGTAAACATCTGGCACTTCAGGAGTACACGTCTTGCCTGTGTGAAGGACAAGATAAACTGCTTAAAATACTGATTAGTTTCTAGATCATGAAAAAAAACCACCCCTGTTCTGTGATGCCAAATGACACAATACAATAAATTTTCCAGAAAGGTATGGATTTATTAGTCCAGGTAACAAAAGTACTAACAAAACTAGTGGTCAGAACTTGAAAAATTGCCGGTCAAAACAGTTCCAGAGTTCAATTAACCTCTTCTATTTTTATTAACTTCTTATTGTGACTCTGTGTGTTTGAATTCTGATCAATAGCAGAAACCAGAAGCCCCACTTCTACAACACAGCTTGCACGTATTGAATTTACAACAACACATAACCAAGAAGTTGAAAAGTGAATCTGTTGTTGTGACTTTTATTACAACTTCATCTAAACACTGTGTATGAGTACATCTCTCTAGCATTATAGGTACCGAAAAAACATGGTCCTGCCCTGACATGCTTACTGGAGAAGAAGAAACAAAAAACTGGAAAAAGCAAGTTTCACCTGCCCTGCATTCTGTAAAGGAAACTGCACCACTGAGACACAATGTGCAAAATTTATCAGTGTGATTTGAGACCATATTTATTAAAACGACTAGTCAGTGATCTTAATTATAACCCACAGGATTCTGCCACATGAAACCTAAGCTCTCTTTCCAGAAATCTTGCACAGCACCTGGATGCACATCCCCAACTTTCTCATCCTAATATCTAAATACAAAACTTTTCCAATTCCACCAACTTTTTTGGCTTCAGTCTCATCCTCACTGTTATTTATTTATATTGTAACAGGCTTAGCAGACGGTCATCAACCACTTCTAAATTCAAGCATTAAGTGGGAAATATGAATTTATTAGTGCAATCAGCTGGGCCAGAAGGGATCAGAGCTACTCCAGTCCCCTTCTGTAGACTAAGCCTAGCCTGATTAAGATTAGGAGAGATGGTTCTGAGTATGTAAATAATTCTTCTTTGCTTTACTGAAGGAGTACACACAAGGTTCACAGTAGCTCTTCCATCTCTCACATCCATATTACAAAATGGAGTACAGTACTACGCAGCCCTGTACCAAATTGTCTGCTGGAATTTGGAAGTTTGATTTCCCATTACATTAATAATGTGATATGTTCCATTAAAAAAAAAACCAAAAAAACAAACTTTTAAACATATATAAATAAATAAAGATAAAATCTGTGGTTTATTTCTTTCAGCATGTCTTCAAGAGACTACAATTGCCTGGCTCCCCAGATTGAGCTGTCTTGTCTTCTCTCTGCTCAGGTCTCTGAATCACCTTCTTCACCTTTGCAGCTAACCTGAGAAAAGGGCAAAAAGGTAAAGTGTCCCTACAATTGCCTGTGAACACATACACCAAGAGTGGTACGCAGGGACTCTGCTACTCTGCTAGGGATTTCTGGTCTCTCAGGACCTGAGGTCTGCCAGGATTCAGGATATAACATCTTGTAAAGGAAGTACTGCGATTTGTTGGTGAAAATCATTCAGGCATGAGAGCAGAGAAAGAAGTGAAAGTCAGAGAAGGGTCCTTGAAGGACATCAGCAGTGCCAGTGTATACTGGCACAATATGTAGTCTCTTTTATCAGCACATTTGCTTTGGACAAAGCCATAATAGCAGCTCCTCAGATTAGACAGGCAAATGTGTCTGCTTGAATATTTATCCTAAGATGCTTTTGTTATTAATAAAGAAGCCAGTAAAAGCTGCAGGTCACCATAACTTTGTCAGACTTCCCACCCCAACAATTTTTTCCTTTTATGAATGACACTGTGGAAATGACTGTAGTGCAATTTTCTTCCTCGCTTTTCAACAAAATAATTGCTTCATATGGATTTTGCAGATTGTTGATAACTAAATTAGTGGCTCTTTTGTAATTGTTTCCCTTTCTATATCTCTGTCTTTTACTTCAGAGAGGATATAGTTTGTTTTGAATCCTGCTTTCCTGGTAACAGCAGCATTTTTCCGTGGGCTGAAGCAGAGTGCTGGTTTATGGATGTTCTAATAAAGCTTTGTCAAGCAGACTAAAAGGACAAGAAATGCAGATAAATTCTGAGGGATTCAATTCTGCCTAACTCAAACATATTATGTAAGCTTTCAGCCTTTGAGTAGTCTTATTGATATTAGTAGAAGTTGTTATTGCAGGATGTGAATAAGATGTCAGGATTTTACCCTAAATATTTCACTTAGCAAAGAAAGTAATGCTGCAAAAGATAGCAGACCCCTGAGCTGCAGCAGGGTGCAAAATTTGCAGCGACAGTAAGAACAGGGCAGCCTTTTGCTCCTTTGTGATGGTGCCATCCTATTGAAAGCATTTAATAAACAGCAGTAGCTGCATCTAAATTAAATGAAAGATCCTGTTGTACAAACTGGGAGCCTTCTAATCCTTACAGCACCACAAATATTTCAAAGTAGTATTGAAGTGCCATGATAATGGCACGAGGTGATGGTTATCTTTGTATCATTTGTATTGTGTGCCTCAAAGAACAATCTGCAGGGAAAATAATGTTGCATTAAAAGAAAAAAAAAAAAAAAGAAGCCACATTTCTTTCAAAAAAGGAGACAATTATAATTATCCAGAAATTGAGGAAGAAATGAGTTTAAGACATTTTGCAGCATTTGCCTTTGAAAGTCTGCACTGCCCTTAAAAGAATTTTATGGTAGATGTTGTGGGCTCCAGATTAACATAAGTGAATCAATCAAAAAATCTGAAAATCTTTATAAGGATGTTAAGATTAAGGATGCAGCTCTTAAGTTCTGCAGATGCAAAACTGATTTTAAAGGAATAAAGTAATGAGAATGGATGTCCATGGAACAAAAATAATCTATTCATAAATCCCTTTTTCAACAATCAAGACAAAGTAACAATCACTGAACTTGTCATCTGGGTTTTAAATTGTTTAAAGACTATGGGGAAAACTGAATAAAGAAAGAATGAACTACAAGTTTGCTGTATCTTTGGTGTCTTCAGTACAGACAAGGCACTGGTTGGTTGACTTTTATGATGCAATTTTGGATGTACATGAAGTAATGGGAATGAACTACTGGGAAGCGTACAGGGGGAAAACTTGGGGGAGAATGAAAGAGAAGGAGAACATTTTATTCTGTACAATATTATAAAATAAATTTTAAAAAGAAAAAGAAAAAGAAAAAAAAATAGAATGGACATGTTCCAAAACACTGAAAGCACAGAACACTGGGCAGATCTGTCCCCTGGTACTGTCATATCTCCCAAAACAATTTCACATCTTCCCTAGACTTAGGAATTCATGTTTCTGACAAGGCAGGACTCCTCCTGATGCCTTGTGTAGTCCCAGAAGCACAGAATGAAGGTGTGGTAGGACTGCCTGGCCCTCATTTTTTTCCACAACCAGAGTGCGAAGACAATGTCAGCAAAAACCAAATATTTTGTGCTGACTTTGTATCAGGCATAGAGCTGTCTGTTTTGCCTTTGTCTCTTATACTCATGGAGTCATAACTCTATACACATACTAGGGCAGAAACATCAGCTAGGAAGTATGACATGCTTTACTCCATATAGAGAGACATTGAAGTATAGCACCCATTTATTTGCTGTCATACCTTTAAATCAAGGCTAAACGAGGTGAAAAGCAAATAGATTTTAAGCCCTTGTAAACTCATAGGGCAAGCTGAATGGATAAACTAAGATGATTCACTGTCATATATTATCCTGGTGTGTTAGAGTTAGCTATATAACAAGTTCATGGCCATCTTGAAATGAGTGGAAAGGTGAATGCTTCCATTGTGATTACTTGGCTAAAATGTATATGTCAGTAATCCCTCTTCTTCCCTTCCTTACCATTTAATTGCAATATTTTAAGGTTAACAATGGGGAAAAGGCTATGTACTTTTCAGGGGAAACTGATCAGGGTTTTTTTTTTAAGAGACAAATTACTTAGAAACAGAGGGGAAACAGTATTCTTATTGCTAGTGACTCCCTAATGTAGATGTCCCTATTGGGCCAGGTTGAACAAAGAGTAGGCAGACTTGCACATTAAGATGCAGTTCCTGCAATCCTGTGACTGGAGGATAACCTTAGCTTCCCTCTGTCAAGTAGAAAGAAAAGAACCAGTAGGAAACTTCAGTTCACCTTATTGGTTGGGAAAAAAAAGTTTTGAGAAAATAGCCTGAGTGTACCTGCTGATGTACCTGAATGCAGAGCCAAACTGAGACAGCAGCTCTGGAGAGGACCTCCTGGCACATTCATTTTTAGATGGTCCTTATTATCTATGCAGCTGTCCTGAAGGGCCTTCAAAAACCCAATTGTTATATTTCCTAACAAATGACTGCGTAACAGGAGTAAGGAGAGGGGAAAGGATGAGAGAACTGATTCTCTTGGTTCTGAGAATCTCAGCTACAACTTCTCCATTCTCTGAAGTATAAAAAGTCTCTCCCAACCCATTGTTGTGGTGAGTATGAAGACCAGGACCATTGGTGCCATGGTTTAGTTGATTTGACAATTTTGAGTGATAGGTTGGACTTGATAATCTCAAAGGTCTTTTCCAACCTTGTTGATTCTGTGATTCAGAAGGAAAGCATAGCAATCACCCAAAAAGAAGGTTCTGGTTGTAATGTCTGGATCAAAAGTGCTGTTTACAAGTGGGTTGAATTACTTATGAAGCTTGGATATCCAAGTGACACTTTGCTGCCCAACTTTGGTTTCTGGAGCACCTTTTACACCCATCTCTTATTGATGCAGCTGGTGTTTCTGGGCAGGAAATTACAGATGTATTCTGAGCACTACAGTGTATGCAGGGGAGAAACGTGCTATGTGGCTAGAATAGAAACAACCAGGTTGGAAGAGACCTCCAAGATCATCCAGTCCAACCTATCACCCAGCCCTAGCCAATCAACTAGACCACGGCACTAAGTGACACATCCAGTCTTTGCTTGAACACCTCCGGGGATTCTGACTCCACCACTTCCCTGGGCAGTCTATTCCAAAGCCAATCACTCTCTCTGTGAAGAACTTCTTCCTAATATCCAGCCTGTACCTTCCCTGGCACAACTTGAGACTGTGTCCCATCATTCTGTTGCTGGTTGCCTAGAAGAAGAGACCAACCCCCACCTGACTACAACCTTCCTTCAGGTACTTGTAGACAGCAACGAGGTCACCCCTGAGCCTCCTCTTCTCCAGGCTAAACAACCCCAGCTCCCCCAGTCTCTCCTCACAGGGCTGTGCTCCAGGCCCCTCATCAGCTTTGTCACCCTTCTCTAGACACATTCCAGTACCTCAACACCTCTTTTGAATTGAGGGGACCAGAACTGGACACAGTACTCAAGGTGTGGCCTTACCAGAGGGGAAGAATAACCTCCCTTGTCCTGCTGGCCACACTATTCCTGATACAGGCCAGGATGTTATTTGCCCTCCTGGCCACCTGTTGTGAGTAGCTGGCTCATTTTCAGCTATTATCTACCAGCACCCCCAGGTCCCTCTTTGCCTGACTGCTCTCCAGCCACTCTGTCCCCAGCTTGTAGCACTGCTTGGAGTTGTTGTGGCCAAAGTGTAGGGCCCTGCACTTAGCCGCATTAAATTTCATCCCATGTGCCTCTGCCCACCCATCCAGCCTGTCCAGGTCCCTCTGCAGGGACCTCCTACCCTCCAACAGATCAACACCTGCTCTTAAATTGGTGTCATCTGCAAACTTACTGATGCTGGACTCAATCCCCTCATCCAGGTCAGGATCAGGCCCAGCATTGATCCCTGGGGCAGACCACCAGTCACTGGCTAGACACCATCATTCACCTCTCTTGCCATCTGACTGACCTGAAGCAGAATAAGTTGTCTGGACTATTCCTTGGTCTATTATATGGACTCATGAGCAGCCCAGTCTTGAGCTTGGTTACAGAAACAAGGTGCTGATGGGCATCTATCACCCATAATGTCTGTAATCTGGTGGTCTGAATTGAGTTGTACACTGTAAGAGCACAGCAGGAAGAAATTTTCAAAAAGTATCTGAGAGCACCTGTATGCACAGCATAGACAGAATTTTAGGGGCTTCTCATGAGGCTGACATTTGTAGCTTCTAGCACCCATGCAAGAAGAGCATGGCAGTGGTCCACCCATTCTAGTTTTGACTATGTAGCTGAGCAAACTGCTCAGGTATACCCAAGGAATTTTTTCCACTGTTAATTTATCTAGAAGAGCAACCATAGATTCATTATAAGAGTTATTATTTCATTTCTGATTGTCACAGAAAAACAAAAAAGACAATCTGTTCCCATGTTAGGTCAATGGTTCAGGAGAATCAAATGAACCTTTTGCCTTTTCCACTCTCCTCTAGCACCAAATTACATGTGGGGCTTCTTCTTTTTGCCTGTCATGTTTTGACGGGTTAAAATTGTTTCACTTGTTTACAGCAGTTGTGGTAAATTTTTGGAGTAAATCAGGAAGCTATTGGACAATGGTATGTTGCTTCTTTCCCTCTCTGAGTAAGGGATGTGGAACATCATAAGCCGATATCAGGTTCCCGCAATTTAAATCTGTTTAGCAAGGTTCTTAATAATCTTAGCATGTATATCACAGAGAACCTTTCGCATATTGCTTTAAATAATTCAGAACTGCTCCAATATTGTACTAAATAATTCAAGAATAGGACAGGCTTTGTGATTAATGATGTGTACCTGAAATTTCTGCAAATACAGCAAGGAGTCAAAGTATGCTCTAGATACAAGTGTCTTGGCACCAGAACCCATTTACCCTTAGCCAAGGCAATAGTATGTATTAGAAACTTGGAAAGGCGCCTACTACTCAATAGAAAACTGACTTAGGCCAGTGGTTAATGTGGAGACTGCTGAAAAAAAATATCTGTTCTTTCTGATAGACAGTACTAATTTGGCTCAGAACCTTTATTGTTCTCTGACTCCTATTTTTATTCTCTAGGAACAACATCTGTGCCTGATGTGAAAATTAAACCAAGGTACAAATATTTCTGCAGGGGCTGGGATTTTGTCCTGGTATTTTACCAGCTCTGCGAGCCTGGAAATTGTGCATTTTGTAAAGCAAAGCACATAAGCTTATTTTGCATGTTAACTTAATCCTAAAGGGCTCAGAGGTTGCTGTTTTTCCCAGCTGTGCTTAGGTCTGTGATCATGAAAAGCACCTGGAGAGTCTGTTGACTTCGCATTTGTTTTTGTAGGAAGATGGGAGTGGTGCAGCATTAAGGCAAAAAGCTGAACACTAGAATTTCTGAATTTTCACCTTGTTAACACAGAAACCATTTTCACATCTTAGTAAAGCTGAAAATCCCTCTTTCAGAGACTCCTATCAACAATATTTTCTCTAAAGTGAACAAAATTATGTAAGCTCAAAGTAAGATTTTTTTTTTTTTTTTTTTTGTGGGGGAGGGATTTCTCTAAGAGACAAGGTAAAACAATGCTGCATTGAAGTAGGAATGGAAAGAACAATCCCTTCTCTATTTTAAAAATAGGTGTACTGATTCTGGCTAGGATAGTGTTAATTATTTTCATGGTAGCTAGTGTGGGCTATATTTTGGATTTATGCTGAAAACCATGTGGCTAGGTATGCAAACATGGATGTTCTAGCTACTGCTAAGCAGCACTTACAACAGTGTCAAGGTTTCTCCCACCAACACATGAGCAAGTGAGCTGAGGGTGCACAAGAGGGTGGCAGAGGACACAGTCAGGACCCCAGCTGACCAAAGAGAGATCCCAGATCATGTGATGTCATGTTCAGCATATAAAGCTGTGGGGAAAAAGGAGGAAGAGGGGATGTTGGGAAGAGAATGTCTCTTGCTTTCCCAAGTAAGTGTTACATGTGGTGCAGCCCTGCTTTCCTGGAGGTGGCTGAACACCTGCTTGCAGATAAAGAGTGGTGAAGGAGGTCCTTGCTTAACTACACTTGCATGCATATCTTTTACTTTATTTATTGAACTGTGTTTATCTCAACCCACAAGTTTCCTCACTTTTACTCTTCCAATTCTCTCCCCAACCCAGCCAGGGGAAGCAAGGGTGGGCTCTACAGTGCTTAGGTGCTGGCTGCAGTTAAAGAAAAAAAACAGGATATGCTGGTGAGCAGAATCAAGCAGCTAGCAGAGAGATTCAAGATATCAGCACCATTGGAAATGTTCTGCAGATATCTTCATAGGAGTCTGATTCTAGACTGACAGAGCAGTTGCCTCAGTGAGCAGCCATTTTACAAACATCAAAAGGACCAGCTCATTTTATTGGATTTTGGATGTTTTCAATAGAAAGGCTCCACAGGGAATGTATTGAGAAATGCCCAGCTTTAATATTTAAACACATTCAAGACTCCTAGAGAAAGAAGGAATAAAAGAGGACTGCTGCTGTGGCAACTGCATTTGGTATGCCATGGCCAGCATATTCCACTACATGTGCCTCTTTCCCAGCAGCAGATGGTGTCCTCAGGGCCATATTGGTAAGGTGAGGGACTAGCTTGGGCAAAACACATTTTTACAGATGTCGATCTTCACAGGTGATCTTGACTTTAGATGCAGAAGCTAGGGGTTTTTTGTTTGCTTGTTTCTTGCAGCGGTGGGGAGACAACTGTGGTTTCTTTTAAAGGAAGGTACATCTCAGGAAAGAAACTCAGGTATATAAAATCAGGGGGAAAAGTCAGAACATATCAGATAATTGGTATCTAGAATTGTATTTGTATACACGTTTGCATTTAAATAGCAGAAGCCACTAAAACTCACTTGCACAAGTCTGTTTTAGTGCTTTTGAGATCCATGCTACAATAATCTTCAGCATGTTTTTGCTTAGGCTGGCTGCAAGATGTGCTGTTACTTATTAAAATCAATGCTCTGCAAGATGACCAATTAGAGTGTCTCTGGGGTGAAGCTCCTTCCTTAAACAGAAGAGGAAGATGCTAATTTTCCATTCCTGCAGATGAAGTGAAGGACCCATAGCACTCTTTTAATGTTGCAGGGCACCAAAAGTGGAAATGTCAGCCACTTTTGGGGTTTTTTTATAAAAAATTTGCCTTCCGTAAAGAATTAATAACTCAGCCACCTGCTCCCCATAAGTATTTAAATTATAGCCTTCCTGTTATTATAAAGCACTCTCTCTGAGGAATAAATAAAATTGACAAAAATAATCTTCATCACAGTTGACACTGATTACACTAGATTGAACTCCCTTACACATGGGGCTTGTCCACCTTTAAATGTCATCATGAGATGACACCTGTCTATTCTGCTGTCAGTCTGAAGACAGAATAAGTCTCTGTTCCCAGTGGCTTCTTTTCCTAGCAAGACAAATTCTAAGTCATAAAGCACAGGATGACAAGTCTTATGCCAGTGAAAACTGAGTAGATTCTTATGTTATTCATTCTGATTCATAGTAGGGGCAAGGGGAAGAGCACTGAGGAGGGGAAGTGACGGGGGAGCTTCATGGCAGAGAAATTTAAAACAAAAAAAAAAAGTTGGATATTGGTTCTGTAAAATTAATTTCTGCAAAAGCCTGTGTTGAACAATGATGTGACAGAAAGCATTGTCACCAGTAATGCTGTAGATTAATCAGCAGTGGTAATTCACTAGCCAGCAACTTCTGCTGCACATCAAGGAAAATTTGCCATGTGGTTCTGTGCTCCACAAGACTGATCTGCTGGCACATAACATCTCATTTTTATTGATTGTCCATCTTCCAGAATAACAGACTCAGAATACAGTACATATTGCCATATTGAGTGAAATCAAAGGCCTAACTAGCCCTGAAGCCACTGTGGTAAGTATAAGAAAGTCTGAGAAAAGGAATCAGCCTATTGAGAAACAAATTGTGGCTGGCCTCTGTGACATGGCTCATCTGAAACAGAGATAAAAATGATATTCAGATTATCTCAACTAGCTATAAACCTGCCTCCTTAATCACAAAATAATTTATTATTTCCTGATGACTGCCAGTTGTTTTATTAAATTTCCCCTGCTGAAAAAAAAAAAAATACACCAAAATGTGATTGTTTATTGAAACAGATTCTTTTTTCTATTTTTTGCTGTGGTTCATATTTCATTGTATTACAATAAATTGATATAGTGCCCTCATGCCTCTTTCTATTGGAAAGTGCCTCAGATATTAACAGTTTGTCTGCCACAGAGTGGCTTAACTGGCCTCCTCTGCCCAACAGCACAAAAGTGAATGGTTATGGATACTCTGTGATACAAACTGACATACCCTCAGGGCAGCATATACATTTATAATTTCATTCCCTGTGAGTTATTTCTTCGTACTAGAACAGTTTTCTGAGCTGGTAAGAAATCCTATTTCTGCTTCCAGACGGATAGCTCAGATAAAGTGCCTGCCTGCCTATATACCTTTTGTCCTGTGCACAGCAAGCTGTGTAGGACAGCCTCCTGCCACTGCACAAGATCACTACCTTGGACAAGGTACTGAAAGGTAAGAAAATTTTTCAGGAGTCTCACTTCACAGATGCTGCCAGGCACACTCCTGGTGGACACTGCAGTCATGATGCAGTGAAAAAAAAATTTATGGATATACATGTATTTATTGTGCTCATTAGCTCATATGATAAGTCAGATGTCTATGATTGTGGATTTTTGCCATTATCGAGTTCCCTTTTCTCTCTGCCATTTCACTTATTTGACGCAGTAAAAGTGTGCCTATTCAGATATCTGTATAAATGAAAGAAAGAACAAACTAGTTCCTTTGAGCTACCTCCCAATGTAAATTAAACTGCACTTACTGAAGAACACATTCAGCTACAGCAGCTGGAGTACCTTGTTCATATTTTGCATGTATTAGGGTAAAAACCCTCCCTATTTTGTTCTAATGTCCTGCTAGTCAGGAACTTCAGGTGAGAACTACAGAAGATTAAAATGGGTTTACAGCTCTCTCAGCTCTTCAAGCAGCAGAGCTGTGCTGTAGCTGTTCCATTACTCAGGCAAGGTATAGCAGCAGGTAACACTGCAATTATTGGGCAATGGCATACCATGGTATTCAGATGGTTAGTTTGTTTTTTTTTCAGGGGAGAAGCTAAGTCACTCACAGCAACAACAAAAAACAAAATACAATACAAATAAAAAAAAAAATCCCAGCCAACCAAACAGACCCTACTTTAATAAACAAACAAATTGACAATAGGATTATCTGAGTTTCCTGGGTTAGTGTCATGCCTTTCTCAGAAAGACACTAAGTATACCTCTGACACCTAATTAACACTGTGAAAGAAGGTAAATATATTGGTGTGGTACTAAGATTTTCTCTGGTGGTTGCATTGTCATGACTAAATAAAAAGGACTGATGTCTGACTTTAAAAAAGGAGGAGGGAGATCAGGTGTGGTAGGAGAAAGGAATTACCCACTGATTTATTCTTTTACTTAACAGCAAAGGGGAACAAGCAATTTAAGGTCAGCAGCATATTGCTCTGCTGGCCTCAGATCCTGCAAAATTACCAGCATTGTGT
Organism: Psilopogon haemacephalus; assembly: GCA_013396835.1. Lineage (NCBI taxonomy): Eukaryota > Metazoa > Chordata > Aves > Piciformes > Megalaimidae > Psilopogon > Psilopogon haemacephalus. The sequence continues at coordinate 173,965 of VWZI01020597.1, read as the reverse complement.
GTTGCAATAAATTGCATACTTTTGTCATTCTTGTTTGTTTGAAATATGTGTGAAATGAAGAGGGAAATAGCTAAGAGCAGCACTAAGGATTGCACTGATCTGCTTGGAAGGTGAACAGGAGACAAAACAGTCTGTTTCGTTGTACCTGGTGATACGCTTGCCCTTCTAACACAAAAGCAGTTCCACTGCTGTTGTAACTGCTTCCTTGAAGTGATCCTGCAGCCCCGGTACAGGCTACCTACACAGCCAAGTTGGTCGAGAACAAGTGTTGGCAATCCCAGCAAAGCTACTCACCTCAATTCTCTCCCTCTGTAAGGCACCCAATATCTGTAGAGAGTTTGCCTATTGTCATTGTACAGATTTGTTCTGCAGCCTGCTCAGTCATCATGCTTACAGATGCATTTAAGCTAGCAGTCCCTATAAGTCTCACCCTGTGCAAAAGGAATGAATTAAGGACTAAGGTGTGGCTCAGCCAAAGCACTGCCTCACACAATAAGCAGGTTACTGACAGTCTGAGTAACTTTCCAGACTAATGACTCTCTCATCAGTCCAAGAAAACAGATCTTGTTGCTCCAGAAGGTCAGACTGGCCTTTATTTTGCTCCCAGCAATGCAAGTGCTGATTATAGTGCAGTATCCAAGACAGGTAATTCATGTCAGAAGGTGGAGAAAGTGGCTTTGCTTATTGATGTGTTGTCATCGCAACATTCAGCCTTTCTGTTCATAGCTATTCATGTGAGTTACAGCAAACAATGCCTGCTCCTGGCATTAACTTGCTCCCCAGGCAGCTATTACTCAAAATGCACAATGGCCTACGGGACACCAAAAGATTTGCTATTGGTCTATTGACCAGAGGCAGCCTTGTATTGCACTGTATAATGAAGTAGCATCAAAAGACATTTTTTCCAGAGAAAGTTACCAGGTTGGCGGCCCAGGAGAATAAAATCCTTCACTTTACTCACAGTAAGGCTGCTTTTGACATCATCCAGTGCTGAACTGCCCCCAGGAACAAGGAAGCAAACAGGTATTGTCAACATCAAAGGGACCGTGGCAGAAGCAGTCAGTGGAACATCTCAAAGTCAAGAAGGACTATTTTGCCACATTTCCATTTTGATCAAGGATTGTCACAAAGAATAACATAATAGCTTGTTAAGACATCTCTTCAAAACAAGACAAGGCAAATTTTCCCATCTGTCATCAGGACAACCAGGTGATCAGGCCTGGATTTAGTCCTGCCATTTTTACAGTTTTACAAGTGAGCAGAAAGAAGCAGCTGAACAGAGGAGCTCAGCCTAAGGAAGGAGGCTCAGCCAGCACCCACAGGTGATGTTAAAGTGACAATCAAACTCCTATCCTTCCTAACCAGGGGGCCACCAGGCCCCCCAGTCTTTGATCCCCTCCACCATTCACCCAGCACACACCACAGGAACTCACCAGTGATGATGGGAGGAGGATCCCTCTGCGTAGTTGGGCAAGCTTGGAGCATCTGCTTTTCCCCAGGGGGATTATAAAGAGGGAGTGGGCAGGGAGGTCAAAGTGGTCACACCTGGGGTGAGGGGAGACTCCAACAGAGCCCAGATGCTCTTGGATTTGGGGTGGAAAAGGGGCAAAATAGGGCAGATGGGGTAAAAAAGGGGCATATTCGCCTGTGATCTGGTACAAGTGACCCTGCTCCTGCAGGGCGTTGAACTGAATCTTTCAAGGTCTCTTCCAGCCTCTAACATTCTGTGATTCTGTGAAATAGCATCCTGGTCACCTTAACACCAGCTGAAAGATAGAGCTGATAGAAATTTGTTGTGTGTTACTATGAATCCTGCAGTTCTGAAATGTTTCCTGAAATCCCAGCCCAGGAAAGGCTTAGATTAAGTCCCTGTCTGGCTTGATAAAAGTGACCCACTTGAGGTGTTTAATTAGATCCTCAGTGAAATATTCATGGTTGCTCATATTGATCTTATTGTGGTAGTTGTCTCAGGCTGTGGATTTCAGTGATCTTAATCCTATATTTTAAACCATTTGACTACTAACTCTGAACATACAAAGTAAAAGTGAATTTCTTAGCAGACATCTAACATCTTGAGTTGCCAAGGCAAGCATCTCAAATGTCCTCATGGTGAAGTGCTCTAGTGTGGTGCACAGGGAGGTTTCTTGAACCAGGAAAACCTCAGGGAAGCAGAGAGGGCCTCCAAGAGTTCACACAAAAACAGTTGAGACCTGAGTAAGGCTAGAAGCAACAATGGCCAAGCCCTCACATCTATAAAAAAAAAAGTCCCTTGGAAGCACTGGTGACCAAGGTGGCTAAAGAGGTCATGGCATGGCAGTTTGCTCAGAACAGCACAGAGTAAGGGCATGTCACTCTGCCAGCTAGGGAGCTATGGTATCTAGACAGCGGAAGGCTCTGTCCTCTCTAACTCTGCACCTGCCACAACTGATGCAGCCACCCAAAGAGGGCTCTTGTGGGAACCTACAGCCACCCAGGTACAGGCTGCAGGATGTGCCCAGTTCTTACACCAGAATCAAATGGTAGCAGCGAGCACATCTGTGGGAGCTGTGTCCTCCTCCACTAGTGTCAGAGCTCCAGGAGAAGCTCAGTAGGTTGAAGAATGTCAGGAACTCTAAGAAGTAGATGAGATAGCACTTGATTTATTATCCATTATTGCTTTTTCACATAGGAAATGATGAAGTTGCAATAAGCAGTGCCATGGTAGTTAAGAGAGACTTTAAGGCCTTGGGACAACTGGTTAACAGATCAAGAGCACAAGTGAAGCTTTCATCTATCCTTTCAGTTGTGGGAAATGGCAAGGGAAGAAACAAGAAGATCCAGATCAATACCTGATTCCAAGCCTAGTGTCACTGGCAAAATTTTGACTTTTTTGATCAAGGATCAGTCAACATAACAGCAGGCCTGAGGATGACAGATGGCACAAAACCTTCCTGACGGAGAAAAAGAGCCTCTGCGCAGCATAACTCCCGTGAGATATGGGTTAGTTGTGTCAGGTCCTGCACTTGGCTCACAACAGCCCCATGCAATGCTACAGGCTTATGGCTGAGTAGATGGGAAATTGCATGGCAGAAAAAGACCTGGGAGGTGTTGGTCAGTAGCTGGCTGAATATGATAAAGCAATGTGCCACAAAGCCCAACAGCATGCTTGTGTGTATCAGAAATAGTGTAGCTAAGAAATAGTTTGGGAAGAAATTATCCCCCTCTGCTTCACACTGGTGAGGCTGCATCTCAAGTACTGTGGTCAGTTTTGAGCCTCTCACTACAAGACAGACACTGAAGTCCTGGAGATTGCAAAGAAGGATAGTGATGCTCATGAAGGGTGTAGAGCACAAGCCTTATGGGGAGTGGCCGAGGGAACTGGGAATATTTAGTTTGGAAAAAAATGAGACCTTATTGCTCTCTACAACTACTTGAAACAAGGTTGTAGCAAGGTTGATGTTGGTCTTTCCTCCAGAGTACCAGGTAATAGGATAAGAGAAAATTGCCTCAAGTTGCACCAGGGGATATTTAGATTGATATTAGGAAAAATATCTTTGTGGAAAGGTTTGTCAGGCATTGGAACAGGCTGCTCAGGGGAGTGATTGAGTAACCACCGTTCAGAGATATTTAACTGAGCCTTTGATGCAGTGCTTATAGACACGGTTTAGTGGTGGGCATGGCTGTAGTAGGTTAATCATTGATACTCAATGATCTTAAAAGTATTTTCCAACCTAAACAATTCTATGATTCTAAGATTCTATGAAAAGTTCTGCCACTTATGTTATCTACACATGCAAATGCATGGTGATCCAGGGGACCTTCCTCCAAAATCTTGCTCTCCAGTGTCACTTTTTTTTTTAAGGTCTGGAGGAAGCTCTTCTACAGCTACACAAAGTATTTAGCGCAGCCTCATACACTCAAAATGCTGCTTGTGTAACTGATAGACCTCTGGAAGAGGCTTTTAATTTATTGCAACAACAAAATTTTTCAGTTTCCAAGACTTCTGTACATTTTAGTGTGAAAGGACATTTATTGCAACTTTTATGTGTAAGCTGCCTACAGCTCCATAGTACTTGGGGTATAAAGCAGATGAGCAAAAGGCCTTTAATCTAGCGTTGTTGCTCCTCTGATCTTGATTGATGTTGACACCAATTAGCAGAAAAGGAATCTTCTAGATAAAGGAAAAGAAGATTTTATTAAGCCCTAAATGCCAAGAGTCAGAATTCAATGCAAAATTCATTAGTGTTTATGGCAGGAGTCCTACCAGCTATTGCCAAAGGGTTAAAGGGAAATAAAAATTACATAAATAAGATTTTCAAGACTTTTAAATCCTAGCTTGGACAGTAAATGCATTTGGGTGACTTTAACTTGCTGTTCTATACTCCTGGTTTTAAAGGCTGTTCTGTAACACCATTTTAACTTGGAGGCAACTTCTACTGGAATCAGTTAAATTCCTCTGAATGAAGAGCAAAGAAAAAATTAGAGGTAATATTTTTTACTTAATCTCTAAATCCAGCTTTGTAAATATAAAACCACCAGGTAGAGGAANATATACACACACAAGATCAAAATTTGATTTTAAATTTCTGGCTCATGTACAGACAGTGACATGGAAACAATGACATGTCTTTGAAGACCTTTATCCTTAAACAACTACTCAGGAAAATAAAGGAGCTTTGCAAATTTTCTTATGTTGTGTCACTAATAAATCCCAGTTTAACAAAGCTCTGAAACAATATCTGAAAGCTTTGTGAAAACAAAGATTAAATACACTTTTTATGAACCAGAAATAAGATTGTGACAGCAGTCTGGAGAACTCTGAGCACCTGCTGTATAAGAGAAGTGCCACAGCTGCCTGTTATTGTAATGTAATTCACATCTCTTAGATGAACTATGCTTTGGGGATGGAACAAATTATCTGGGCAAGTTGAGGCAGTTTCTTCCTATGGCATGTTCCTACAGTACTCTGGAATCTTTTATATGCATGTCTCCCCACATTCATTAGATTGTGTTTTGCTTTCTAATGCTAAGCTCTTCTGCTTTGTAAGGAATATTATAGGTCCCAGTTCCCCAAGACCAAGCACTTGCTGTACCAGAAACACACCCATAGATTTTCATTCCCCTCTCCTCACAGTGTATCTGCTCTTTCAGTTCAAAGGACTGCACACATGAATGCTAATTTCTTGCAACTCAATTTATCTAATGATAATTTAATTTCAGCATGTCCTAGGACATGTTCTTCCACTGACAGAGGATCCTGACAACCACTAGTGTACATCTACTTGTCAGAAGAACCTAGGGCAAATGTTGACTCTGAATTTACCTTCCAATCTCATTTACTGCATCAAATGTCATCAGTTTTTGACAGCAGTATCCTAAACATGTAGCCAGAAATTTATTTCCACTTCTTGCTTGCTGTGAGTGTTGGGGATTTGGTTTATACCTCTCTCATCTTCCAGGGCTAAGCACTTTAGTTCTCTGCTTCACTTTACTGGTGCAGTGCCATTCTCCTGAAAAGATTTAATTCCAGATTTATTTTAAATATTAAAACATCCTGTTGCCATCTTGGCATCATTTGTTCCTGCCTTCCAACCAGCTGCTCTCTCTTCTTTAATATATGTCCTTTGTTCCCCTGATGCTTATGGCAGGAGATCATGTTCTTGTTACAGATTTGCACAACTTACCAGAGAGTGGGAGTTTTGCTTTCTGACTGGAGACAAACACAGGGGTTTTTTTCTCTCGTTTGTTTTTGTTGTTTTTTTTTTAACCCTTGAAAGCGGCTTATTAAAAAAAAAAAAAATAATAAAAAAGAAACCACACACACATAAAAAAACCCAAAAACTTGGAATTACTGTGTTCTCTTGTTAAATCACACATCTGAAAGTTGGTGAGCCTGAAAATTCTAACTGGAGGGAGAATAGTTCTAGAAATGAAGATGCGGGATTTCAAGGAATATGTTATGTAGACTCCTACTCCTATCTTGTCTCAGTTTCTCCTAAGTCAGTTCCAGCTACATTATGCTCTCACAGTATTTCTGTGTTCTGTAAATGAAGATGGATGTCTGCTCATAGATGGTGGTTGTCTAAGCTTCTTTGTTATTTGGATCTTGATCATATTTCCTAAAGTATCATTTCATAATAGCAAGCCTTCTTCAACTAAGCATTTAAATGTGGAAAGAAGGTTTCCGTTCTGAGTGTAAAACTGGAATCACATGCCATGGGTTTTCATGGCTCCTTCAGCAGCAAGGAAACTGTTCCCTTCTTTAAAGGATCTCAGCAATAAAGAAATATTTTTTTTTCTGACCAAGAGTTATGTTATATATGTACCTAACAGTTGAAAAAATAACCATCTATCCAGAGAAATACTAAGCATGCCTTCAATCTCTGCATCTCTGTAAGGATCTCTCAGTGTTAACAGAACTGTGGAGGGATGTTTGGGAAATCAGCAGATGACATGTATTTTTGTTCTCTTTCTCTTGCTTCTTGATCAGGAAAAGATACCAAAAGCCTTGCAGTGGAATTAGAGCTTGTGAATCTGTCTCTTCTAACTATGATGAAAAACTCCTCAGAGGACCAGAACGAGACAATTACAAAACTGAAATAACAGGGCATTGACTCAATCACACAACAGATATATTCTCAGTTGGTTAACAAAAAAAGAAAGAGTTCTTGGTTAAAAGTCTACTGGCAGGGAATCAGATCTATTTCAATGTTATGTGTAAATTCTGTTAGTTCTTTCTTCATTACTAACAAAGAAGAAAATACTTTATGGGATTTGAAATTTAGAGTATATCAACAAGAATATTTTTTAAATTTCTGATGTAGAGACAAGGAATAATCTATAATCCTGACCCTTCTCTCACTCTGGAGTTACCTGTGAGGATTCAAGCAGAGAATAGAAAACGAAAATTGAGTGTTTTGTCATAGGTATTCATCTATAACAGGACCCCAGCAGAAATGTTTATATTGCCATTCCTTTCAGATCGAAAAATCCTGCTAAATACCTGATATCACAACTAAAGACATGCCTAGTTAAGCAAGCTGCCAGTTATTTATAAAAGGCCTCTTATCAGGACCAGCACTGACAATAATGTCTGCAAACAACAAAAGGCCCTCAACTGTCAAATAAGAAATCATCCTCCAGCCATGTGACAAGCGTAACTGCCAGATGCTAAGTCTACAAGTAAGGGGATAAACAACAGCTACCACCAGGACACAAAGAAAGAACCTGACCAGAGGCAAAAACGTGAGCATGCTAGTAGGGTTATCGTTAAGCCTGGTCTTGTTGTTATTGCAGCTCCTGTTGTTGAAAGAGAACATCAGGAGTCTACCTAGAGGTGTTAGACACATGTGCTGGTTTGAGGCTAACTGGAATGTTTTAATGAGAAAAAATTGATTATAGGCTGTGAAAAGAAAACAGTGATGATGTCTACTTCACTCATAGGTTTACTGAGACGTAGAAAAGAAAGGACATAAACATAGATAAGACAGTGTTTCGCTCTCTGTCTGGGGAGCTGAACTCTCTCTCCCTGGCTTCTAGCTGGATCTGTGTAACCCAAATAATCGATTCTGCTTCTACCCCCCCGGCCAATCTTTTCCATTTACCTTGCATATAAGGTAGATTCTGGGATAAGATTAGAGGGTGGGGAGAAGGTAGAAGGGTGGTTGGGAACCCCTCTTGGGGACTCTGATTTTCTGGGAGGGGTGTTGTGTTTCTGTATTACCTTTAACTTGTATATTTCTGTATGTAGTTGTAAATATTTGTAATATATTATAAATATCTGCTTGTATATTGTGCCAAGCTGTGAATATAAAGTTTCACTCCTTAACTTCCAGCCAGCTGAATCTAATCTGGGTGAATTCAAATATGTGGGGGGTGGGTAACTCCCTAACCATCACAACACATTTCTGTTACTTCTTTCTATGCATCATCAGACAGAATGGTCAGGTTTTGTGGCAAAATGTGAGTCATTGTTAACAACATTAACAGCTACCATTTCAACTGATGCTTCAGCACAAGTCATGATGGAGGGAAACAGCAGAAGTAGGGCCATGCATATTTTGAGTCTGGTTCATGATCCAAACTGTCTTCAGTTGTAACCGGCAAAAATAAGTACAAAAACCTGTATCAGGTCTCTCTCACCAGCATCATTGCTAGACAGAAAGAACACATTATAATAAGTTCTATTAACTTGTATAATGTATTTTAAAACCGTAGAAACTTTTGGTATCCACCTTATCATGTGTCAGGGAGCCCCACAGTTTAGCTGAAAGTTGTGAGAATTGTCAGGTATAGGAAATAAATGCTAAGGTAACCTGCTAAGTGAGGATTTTAAATTTTTTTTTCTGAATAGACAGAAGATGGAGGTCATGCTTCATAGAAAATGCAGACATAATCCTTGACAGCAGAAAAGTACCAACAATTAGTCAGAATTTCTCTACTGACTGGCAAAAAGTCATATATTATCAGTGCAGGTCAATCTTTCGAGTACCCAAAGTGTGTAGATTAGACACAAAGTGTAAATTACATTGTAAGTGACAAGAATTCTAGAACATTTATCATTTTGTGTTAGCCATTTGAGGAATGAATTATTTCAAGAATGACAAAACTTTTGGTCTTGATGATATTTGACAGCTGAGTAGACAAAATCCCTTGGTTGAAATACTCCAGCCATTTATTGTGTATTGTTGTCAGTGTATGTGTCAGTATGTCATGGCACTCCAAAAATCAGAGAAGGATGCTTCAGAGCCAAAGAACATTAGGCCTGAGTCCACACAGCATCATCTTCACAAATGGCATTAACATCTGATCTTAATTAAATTAGTTATCACCATTTGCTAAATGGCTCCTAATATCAGAACAAGCTGGATCGTTCCCAGAAAGCCCCTGCTGTTTTAGTGCTTAACATCACCAAACAGTTCCAAGAGAGCCTTGGGAGGGCATGGACAGTGACTCTGTGCCTGTAGACCCACCAGTAGCGGCTCATGACTCTGGAAAAATCTGAAGTATCTAATTATTTTTAATTATTAAATTACACAAATTGATCATCGCTACACAGCGTTCCATAGGATCAAAACTTTACATAAATCCATGTGAAAAATGCAGACAGCAATCTGAAACATCACAACAGGGTACTTACTCCAATGTGTTTTTTTAAATCGATCAAAATAAGCAACTAACCTATGATCTTATTAAAAACTTATTTCTTCCAGTACAAAATTAGAACTTCATTTGTAAGGACTTTGTGTAAAATCAAAGCCATGTTGGCCTGAGCAACTTTCCTGGACATCTGATTAGCACATCCAATGCCAACTGTACATGTATTCAGATAAAACATACGAGTCTCCTTTAGAATCAGTAAACTACTAAATAATTTCGCACATCCAAGATTAACAATGTTTTGCCCACAGCTAGCACCTGGTCTATTTGGATATTTTGCCAAAGTGCACAACTTTTCTGAGGGTCAGAGAAAGCAAAATGCAAACTGAAGGCCTTGAAGAGACTAGTTTCCAAATGGAGGTGAGGGGGAGATGAAGAGATCAATGGTAAACAAATAACACCGTGAATTGTTTACTCTCACACCACCACTCAGCACCTGTACATGTGCTCTGTATGGGAAAGATCAGGGTTTGGAGAGTTAGGCTGTAATGAATCAGAACTGCATTGTGTTACTGAATGTCTTGGGTGAGCCAGAATCAGTATGTCTTTCTGGGGATCATCCTCTCTAATATCATAAAAGCACGAGCTATTACCAGAGAATGTGTGTTGCATATTTATAGTGCGGAAAAGTTTTCTTGCTACAGTAGAAATAGAAAATATGTAGTAGCTTAAAAAAAAAAACCAACAAAAAACAAACGAACGAAACAACAAAATAACAACTTACTGTTACCTTACCTAATAAGCTGAGAATGGATTGGATGACTTGGAGACCTTCTTATATGAATCAGCTGGAAGAACAAGAATATGAAGAAGTGTGATTGTAATCAATGCACAGAAACATGTGAGCACACAGACTAGTCGAAGAGTACAGCAACTCTGTGGTCTGCAGCATCATGAAAGAGTTGTAAAATACTAAAGATTTAGCCCAGGCCACTCGTTGGTCCATCCTTTATGTACACTTTATGAAACTTTAGCAGAAAGCAAGAAAAGGACATATAATAGGAAAAAGGAAGCACAGAGGTAGATGTGCAGGCATGGAAGGATAAATGACTTCTTTCTTCCCTTTCTGCAAATCAGAACAAAGGCAAAAGACTGAAAAGCCTTTTTTCAAACCCTAACGGTCCTTGACAGGAAAGGGGAAATAATGCTCTAATTGCCAAAAATGGCAAGGAGAGGAAAGAGGGCAGAATGTCATGGTTACAATTTGTTTCCAATTCATTCTCTTTCTCCAAGGTTCCTTCTGCCCTTTAAGAAATCTGTACTTAAAAAATAATGGACTAGACAATTTCCAAACCAGAGGCCTGGTATAATTCATTTTAATGCCACTCCAGTTGGCTGGGCAATACAATAGATCATCACATTGCAAGAGAACCCTTTGGTCCAGACTATGTATCAGACTGAACTTCTAGATGTATAGCTTATTTATCATGACTATGCTGTCACATAAGGTTATCATGCTGGTACGCAATATTTCTCCACCTCTCCCTTAGAGAATTTGATTCCTCTAGCCAAACTAGAGCTAATCAACATTAAAATAAAACAAAACAAACAAACAACCTCACCCTGACTTTCCCAGAGTAAAATGCTTACCGTGACACACCCAGAAAAGGTATCATCAGGTTTTGCATACTCTTCAACATTATTTTTCTTAATATGGGTTAATGTTTCGTCTGGGTGTTATTTTATACTTAGTTTCAGCTATACCAGACTGATTTATCTGTTTAGAATGAGCTCCAAGAATAAGCAGAGGCTTTCTTTTTTTTTTTTTTTTAAGGTTATTCTTCTGAGCATAGAAAAATAAGAAAATTCCATATAGTTTTGGGCCATTTTTTTCCCAGTCTAGTGACAAAACACTTGGAAGACTCCAAGCTTAGGGTCACTTACTCTTCTTTTACTAGGAAGCCAAGCTGAAAGGTCCAGGGCATCACAGGAGACATGTCAAAGACCCAGAGAACAGAAAAAGCATCACAACTAATTAAAACTTTGTTTTGGAAGACACTTAGTTAGTGCTCTGAACTTCTGGCAAATCAGTTCATTTATTCAAGTTCCTTACTGTGAGCTAAGGTCTCTGAACTTAGCTCTGACTGCTACTGTGAACTTTGGTATAGGAGGTTTAAAATATATTTGGGTAACGACAATAAAAACATCCACTTCTGCTCAAAGGTCATTGTCAATAATGTTTATTTTTTCTGGTCTTGTTTTCTCTTACAGCATACATAGACTTTTGTCTGTAAGTGACAAGTTTGACCAGACCAGCATTGATTAAACCAAACTCACAGATTCACTCAATATCTCAGTGACTGAGGCTTGCTGGAGGAAAAGAAATACCTAATTTTTTTTTGTTTCACCTTCCATTTCCAGCTAGACATGAAGCCAGTAGTGGGAAAAATCTGTGTGAAAGCCTTTCTATGCTATTTCCATCCAGAAAATCTCATGAATCCCCCAAGAAAGTCTTCTCCCAGGAGCATCCCACCTTGTACCAATGAGCTTCTGAGGTCTGAACAACTGAGTTGAAGTCTCTTCTGGCTAAGTCTCTGCCACCTGCTTTCCTTCTCAGCATTCACAGCACTGCAGGTAAAATCCTTACTCATTACCATTCAAACTGTGTATCTATATTCTGACAGTCCTTAACCCTATTCATTATATTGCTAATTCTGTCCTTAAGATCTTTTGTCACTCCTTCTTGTCCATATTTAATGCTCTAATAATTTTCCTTTGTTCTGCCCTCATATGCTTTCTTCAAGCTCATTCTTTCTTCTGTTCCATCAGGGCTCTGTCACAAGGGCTCTTGCTCACTTTCTGTCTTCTGGATAGATTTCTCTCTGTACTCTTTGCAGGAACCAGAGATAGTCTTGGACTGGAGTCCTGCAGGCCAGTTTCCCTGAGTTATATTTGAGTAGGGCTTCACAGCACATTGTGATAACTGATCATTTTCACACTCCCACCTCCTAACAGCTGTGAGGTGGTGTATACTTCCAAGAGAGAGTTGTTACTCCAGTTTAAGATTCTGCTCTAAGAAAGAAGAGAACAAAGCTTAGATGTCGTAAAGAAAAGGCAGGAAAGAAGCAATGCAAGCTGTGTGGCTAGAATAACCCATGCTTTGCTGCTGCTACTAAGAATCAACAGCAACAGTAGCAACGATACTATACTCATACTACTTTTTCACAAGCAAATGATGCTTACAGCACAGAGGACAAATGAAGCGGTGGGCACCAACATGTGGTAAGTATCTCTCCAGTGGGCTACAGCTTCTTCGGTGCTGCCTCTGAGCAATAGGAAAATGGCATCAATATAGAATCATAGAATGATTTAGGTTGGAAAAGACCTCAAAGATCATCCAGTTCCAACCCCCCGCCACAGGCAGGGACACCCCCCACTAGATCAGGTCACTCAAGACCTCATCCAACCTGGCCTTGAACACATCCAGGGAAGGAGCAGCCACAACCTCCCTGGGCAACCTGTTCCAGTGCCTCACCACCCTCACTGTGAAGAATTTCTTCCTAACATCCTGTTTAAATCTCCCCTCTGCCAATTTCAACCCATTCCCCCTTGTCCTGTCATTACAAGACCTTGTGTACTGCCCTGGCATGGACTTACTGCAAGTATTATCCTATGAATGCCTCATGGCAGCTGCCATAAGAGGAAAGAGTCTGGGACAGAGAATAAGAGGCAAAAGTGACATTTAGCAGCAGTTTCAGCCATAGGTAACCAGGGAGCAAGTTTCTTTCATGTTGAGCCAGCCTCCCAGACCAATCTCGAGCTTGGCCAAAGAGAAAGGTGGCTTGATCTCACCTAACTCTTTTCCCTAGAAAAGGCTTGAAGAACGTACCTAGGAAGAGATGACTGAGAAACTGTTGCCCCAGGGCACTCAACCATTACATTCTCAATCACGGCAAGTTTCACAAGTAGTTCAGTGAAAAAAGACTTTGACCTCAGCCAAGCAAAGTCATATTTCTTGGGTTGCATTGCCATGTACAGGATGAAGAGCCTAACCAGATAAATTTCATAGGCATAGGAAGTTCCATGTAAACATGAGGAGTTTTTCTCACTGTGAGGGTGACAGAACACTGGAACAGGCTGCCCAGGGGAGTTGTGGAGTCTCCCTCTCTGGAGATATTCAAAACCCACCTGGATGTGTTCCTGTGTGATCTGGTATGGGAGCTGCTGCTCTGGCAGGGGGGTTTGACTGGATGATCTTTTGAGGTCCTTTCCAGCCCCTGACATTCTGTGATTCTGTGATTCATATGATAGTGATATAAGAAAGGTGATGCTAAGGCAATACTCCTCAAATGGAGGTTCTTTTAAAGAGCAGTTGTCCCTGAGACTTCTGACTCTTGACTATACCATACCCAGGATGACATGGACCAAGTAAATAGGCTGAAGTTCTTTGAAATTATTTGGCTACTGCAGGTCACTATGCAGGGTGCAGCAGTGAGTGAAAACACAGGTCATATGGTCACAGCAGGCAACTGGGATCTGAGAGTTCTTGCATTGGTACATCACCCTCAAACATTGGCATAAAGCAATTGGCATTTCTGTACTTCACTCAACATGAATGTAGTCAGCATTACTTGAAATAATAGACAGCACATGATCCGAGGAAGGCTTTAAAGTTGTGAAAATGTTAGATATCACAGAACACCACAACAGGATCCCCAGTCTGTTTGTACTGATATGAAAATCAGGGCTTCTGCTGTCTCACATTTTCAGGGTAATTGTAAAAGAGAAAATTATCTATTTGTCAAGTCAACTCATTAAACAAATTGAGACTTTGAACTACTTGATCTGGGTGCAAATTTAATTAGAGAGTGAAGGGGTGAATTGACACAGAACACACTTCCTATCTTCTGCCCTAGGGCCATCTTAGATATTTCAGTAACACAATATTCTTATTGTTATTTTATAAGCTAGCTGAAAGTCAGCATTACTCTGTGTGCTTCTTTGCCACAGTGAACAGAGGAAGTGCTTATTCATGCTTCTGTAGTTCAGATGCATTTTAAAAAGTAAACAGGGACTTAAATGTCTCTTGCCTGTACTAATTTGAGTGGCAGAAAGACAGGGAGTGTGGTGCAGACGTACTGATATAGTCACTTTGAAGATTAGCACCCATTTGTTGTTCAGGATTTTAACATAAGCAGGTAGAAGTGCAAAGTACCCAGACCTGTCTGCCTCCCTCATGTTTTGCTGCTGATAGTGTTTGTGATCCTGCACTGCATGAATTGGTCTTGGTTCCATAAGTGCACATCAACAAACTTTTCACCAAGCCTCCTAGCTGAAGCTTGAATTTTTCCCGAAGATTCATTTCCATATGTGAAAAAAATCCTATTCATTCCAATTAGGCAGCCAGTAAACAAGCCTTGGGTTTGTCATTGCAGGTTTTTTGGTTGTGTTGCAGACAGCTTAGAAATTTTCTCAAAGCACCTGCAGTGTTCCACTTGTTTCCTTTCAACTTTCTACTTTCTGTAAGCACAGACTGTTTGTTCAAGGCATGCTTGTGTGCCGAGCAGAATCTGTGCTGTATTTACAAAGTAAAAGCCAATACAAAGAGTGCTCACTGTAATGAACAGTGTTTGGAATGAAAAGTCTAATGAGTATAGATGCTATCAAAGCTGTTCTGTTGCTCAGAAGTGAATGTTAATGCCAATTACTCATGTTTCTTGATTAAACTCTCTCTGAACATTAAGTACTGCAGAGAGAAAAATCTTCCATTACAAAATATACACATTCAAGTTGAATCAGAACCTGGAACCAAGATTCCAGGGATTAAATGTACTGTGTTGTGGCCTTTTAAAGGAATACTGCCACAAATGTGCCTTGGATGTGATTTACACAAGATGTCTGTGATCCACTGGATTACAGTCAAATGAATGGACAGAAGATTAAAATGCACTTCCAAGGCAAGGGAAATACTTGTGTGATTAAATGACCAAATGACATAGATAAATAAGAGGTTCCACTAAAGATGCATCAGTTTTCAAGATGTACAACTGAGAACCTTAAACCCTGAGTAAGAAAGTGATCTCTCCTAGAGTCTCCTTATGACTCCATCCATGTCCACTCCTCTATTTAATAAACTGTCTGCAGCACTTTTTCTTCTGAGGGCTGGAGCACCTCTGCTATGTGGACGGGCTACAAGAGTTGGGGCTTTTCAGCCTGGAGAAGAGAAGGCTTTGAGGAGACCTTACAGTAGCCTTCCAGTATCTGAAAGGAACCTTCAGAAGGGTTGGGGAGGGACTATTCACAAGGTCTTGTAATGACAGGATGAGGGGTAACAGGTTTAAACTGGCAGAGGGGAGATTTAAACTGGATGTTAGGAGGAAGTTATTTGCGATGAGGGTGGTGAGACACTGGAACAGGTTGCCCAGCAAGGTTGTGGCTGCTCCCTCCCTGGAATTGTTCAAGGCCAGGTTGGATGAGGCCTTGAGCAACCTGTTCTAGTGGGAAGTGTCCCTGCCTATGGCAGGGGGTTGGAACTATATGATCTTTTGAGGTCCCTTCCAACCTAAACAATTCTATGATTCTATGATTCTATGATACAATACAAAAGAGGAAGGCACCTTACTATGGATCCATATACTTGAGCTCTGAAAATGCACCAACCAGGAAGAAAAGTCAACATCAGATTTCTTTAAAAAATTCAAAAGGCTTATTGTCAAAGCAACATGCATGTGTGTTTGTTTTCTATTTGTCAGATCAGAGTTTAAAAGCAAAAGGAATGCTTAAATAGTCTATTTCCAGCCATCTTCTCTGTCTCAGGCCATTGCACTATCACTTTGCAGCTATCATTTCCTTGAGCCAGAAGCTTCCCTGAGCTGTGACACAGTGACATCCTAAAATGGCCCTGGCACACAAAGCTACAGGGAGCAGACAATAACAGGAAAGCTTAGAGATGAAATGAAACTGAAGGTAGCTGGTGGTAGAGATGATTTTCCTTTTCATCCTTGGATTCAGATTGGGCTGAAATCTTCTATCCAAAGCCTTAAGGGCTTCATGAGCATCCAGGATGTACTGTGTCTGCCTCACAGCCAACACCTATCAAATTGCTGCTCACCAGAAGAGTTCACAGCTAAACAGATGTACTGCGTAGAAGTTGGGGGTGGGGAGGAGCGGCAGGAATGGGGAAGTGTCTTGTCCAGGCATAGGCAAAAATCCATTAGCAGTGCTGGAAAAGGCCACAGATGTTCCAATTCCAAAGACTGTGCTTTAAATATTTAACTACCCAGTGTTTATCCCATTTGTTATTGATAGATCACAGCACCTGGCATAAATAATGCTTTACACTTTGAAAATACCACTTCATAAATCTTCATGACAGATATGTGTGGTGGTTGGGTAACCAGCATTATCCTCACTTTACCAAACTGGGATGCTCATGCATCACAGCAGGTAGAGAGTAAACTGCTGAAAGATGCTCCTGCATGGACCAGGTTAGGAAGAGCCTGAAGGCCAAAAAATGCCCACAATTTTTTTTTGCCATGACTGTCACAAATAGCTGAACATAGTGATCGAAATCTAAAGCTACTGTGGCTACTTGAGGACAATTTGCAACAAATACAAGAGTGACTTTGGCTGAGCAGACAATTTGCGTAGCACAGTTTAGCTAAACAACCTCCAGCAGGAGGAGATGATCAGCCAGGCATCTGGGCTATGCTGGGGAGCAATGTCCCAGCACACTGGGAATGCATGGACGCTGTGCCTGCCCGTGCCGAGCCTTCAACCAGCACAATTGTTTCTGGCAGCACTGCAATCTCACACAAATTTAAGTTAGCCAGAGAAAAAGAAAGATATTGGAAGTAATGGAGGACATATGAATCACATCTGCAAGTCTTGGTGTAATTTAGTTTTGAAATTTAAGATTTAAACTAATGTATTCCTTGCCCAAAAGTTATTCTAGCTTCTCTAGGCAGGTACTAATAGAAAGAAATGTGATCTTTCTGATTAAGCCAGAACATTTACTGCCACTGGGAAGTGCTGCACATAATGTACCATGGGGACATGGTGCTTTCTGCAATTTCTGCTACAACTGCAATATCTTACAGTAAACCTTCAGAAGTACAGTATACAGGAAGTCTCAAATCATCCTCATTAACTGCATTTATACAACAGAGCACCTATCTATTAAGGCGTTATACATGCTTTCAGTAAAATAAATTAAGTACTGATTCTGCTTTGAAATACCAAGCATAAATCTAGACAATTTGCCCTACTTCTGTAGCATTATTCCAGATTTAAATCTACTCAACCAAGCTCTTAAATTTATGCCTTACTTGGGTACTAGAGTGTTCCTACCAGTGTCATCAGGGCTGTTCTCATAAGCTTCAAATTCTCCAGTTTCTTTGAAAATTTAAGCATGTACCATGGACTAAAAACTGACCTCCAAGTCTAAAAACAATAGACTGGCAGAAAGCTGAAAGCTAACACAAAGCCGTTAATGAAAATCAAAAGGCACAAGAGCTTCAGGGGGGAAAAAGGAGAACTCACATAATCTTTAGAAAAAGAGTCAATTCCTGGGAGGAAAAAGGAGAGCTGAAGCCTGTGAGCATGCACCTTCATTTCAAATACTACAGTATTTAGCCCTTCCTCAGGATCCCATTGCACTGCTGCTGCAGAGCAAGGATGAGTTTCTGCCTCCTCAAAGCTTACACCTGACATTTTCACACTTAGGATTTCCTCTTATCTATAGCTACACCCTACAAATTCCAACAATATCTGAAATCTACTGTTACTGAAAGGAAAGTACAGAAAAGAGAAATACCTAAGGCAATATCACACACTCAAACACTAGGCAATGAGACTTGGCTATCCATTTATTCTACTTCCACAAATAAGGAAAAATCTAGATACGTTTGGCAATATAAGCTTTTGGAGTTTTGCTTGCCATTCAGGGTCATTCAAGAAATGGAAATTTCATTTTCATATCAACCAGAAATACCTCCAAGGTTACAACTGTTCAGCTGGAAGACAGTAAATACAACAGTCTCATTTTTTAAATGCACACAAGAAAAAGACAAACTCAGTCTAAACTTACAAGTTTACTTTGGGATCATCTTTATGGTCCAGGTAACTTCCAGCTCAGTCAATGCACAATGTCAAAGTGATATTGTAATATGAATAATAAATCTTAAGACCAAGCATAAAGCTATTGAATGCTGACAAATGGTGCTGTAAAAAGCCACTTCAGAGACCTGCGCAAGCACATGGGAAACATCTACATGACTGTAGGTATGTTAGGTTGCCCAAAGTGGGCACATGGATACTTGCTGTGCTGTCTGCAGGCAGGTCTTTGCCCACCTTCTCCCACAGAATCACAAAATTAACCAGGTTGGAAAAGACCTCTAAAATAATTGACTCCAACCTATCACCTAACCCTTCTAATTAATTAAACCCTGGCACTAAGTGCCTCATCCAGCCTCCTTTTAAAAACCTCCAAGGATGGTGACTCCACCACCTCCCAGGGCAGTCCCATTCCAATGGGCAATCACTCTTTCTGTGAAGAACTACTTCCTGATGTCCAGCCTAAACCTGCCCTGGTGCAGTTTGAGAACATGTCCTCTTGTTCTGTCACTGGGTTCCTGGGAGAAGAGACCAACCCCCGCCTGACTACAACCTCCTTTCACACTTTGGACCACATACCTCATATACATGATGATTTCTTCCCTGAATTACTATCCTCCTGATTAAGCTGAATGCTGCTTAATTCAACCAGCTTGTAAACACCAAGCTCATTATTCAGAGTTCTAGAGATCTGAGGGAAATGAAGTGAAACAAAACCAAAGCTCCTCATGGGATTTAACACCCACTCCACCAACCTGCAGAGACCCAACTTGAGATGCAGCATGGCTACCCCTCAATATTCTTTGTCACATGCAGACAGATGTGGGAAGATACAGTTGCCAATTGCCCATCAGTGGCTACTCTTTTGAGTGGTCAGAAACATGGGATATGGGGACAATGCTCTTAAAAGGGACCAGGGGAAACAAAACAAACACAGCCCTTCCAGGTGGTTGGTGATGATTCTCCCACTTCTTTTTCTGAATCACAGCAGATGCTTCCCATGGCGAAGTTGCCAGCCCCCAGCTGTTGTGCTGTTGAGTTCCAGCACGCCTATGGTGCTTGCATGCTGGAGCACAAAGGTTCCAGCTGACATTGGCTTGGAGAATTGGAAGGAAATAGACTCTTTCTCCTACCTGCTTCTGCATTTGTCACAAGCCAGAGGAGCATCCAAGCCTTTTGTTTGCATTGCCTCAGCCCTTAGGGAAGGAAGGGATCTGGTTGAGGCTCACAAGAAATGAGCAAGCCAGCCATTTGGCTAGGCTACACACAAAAATCCCTGCCTTGGCAGTAGATTAGAGCGGGCATCTCGACAAGGCTCCATCTTTATCTTCTTTTCTTTCAGAGATTGCTGAAAAAAATACCAACAGATCAGTTCAAGAATAGACATAGAATCAGGCAAACAGCTACAGAATGGAGTGAGATTCATGAGGAGAGGAAAATACAAGTCTGCAGCTGGACATGCATTTTCAGAGACAGTTCCAATTTGATGCAAAAGCATTCAGAAATTCAAATTGAATACAGTGAGTCAGAACAAAAGCTGAGCTAGTGTCACCTGGAAGAGTGATATTTTGATATTTCTTGAGTGGTTTGAATCCTTCTACACCAGACCATGCAAACTAAATGGAAGTTGCTGTGGGAAACGTTACAATTTCTTCTTCCCTTTGGCTGACTTCTCTACCTCAGTCACAATAGGGCTCTGCATCTGCGTTTTCCTGCTCCCAGAGGAATCTCTCACACCCAACTGCAGGCTCTTCAGCACAGCTCTCTGCATTTCAGCTCTCTGCTTCTCAGCTCTCCACAGCAGTAGTCACTGGAAGAGAGCAAGGAGGAAAACTTTCACCCAGTGATGAGGCCACTTACTGAAGTGAACTGACTTCCATCATTTCCTCTGTAACCCACACTTCGAGCTGGTTTTAAATGTCTCTGATCAAGTATAGAAAAGATCTGAAGGCAGCTGTCTCAGATCACCTCAAGCTTCATATGTTTCTAGCTCTTTGCTTTTGTGGATCTGTT
>VWZI01020597.1:96157-153657 GCA_013396835.1 Psilopogon haemacephalus | reverse complement strand
TTGGTCTGTTTTTTTTTTTTTTTAATTAAAAAAAAAAAAAAAAAGAAAAGGCCTCCAAGCAAAATTATCTGCTTCGGGTTGAATAGTTGAACAAAACACACATTAAAATGTAAATGAAAACTTTGAACATACATTTTTAAAAAAAAGTGTATTTTAGGTATCCTCCTTCAAAAATATTGCACCATCCTAATCAGATCAGTGTAAAGATCCTTTCAAGATTTTTCACCACAGTACCTATGCACTATAGACAGCACCATTTCTGATTGTACAAATATGGCGTCCCCTCTGCCTTCCCAAATTTTCACTCACTTTTCTCTCTCCATAGGCACTTTTAAGGAGAATCATTCACTGACTTTTTTTATGTGTGGCTATGTGCAGAAATTTTCACATTTCTGAACACATGCACTCTTACAGTCACCCATGCACATCTAAGTTGTTTTTTAAAAAGAACTTATTAAATGGTTCTTGACAAAATCCCAAATTCAGACCTTTTTTGAAATGGCTCATATTTGTTTTATTTGTGATTGAGATATTTGACACTGTTCTCAGTCTGTGATTGGACTGTAGGAGCATCTTTTTTTCATATGGAGAAACAGAAAATATTAAATACCCCCAAACTCAGGTACTTCGGAATGTGAAAACCAAAATTAGGTTTTCCAACAGCGTGATTCTTGCCTCAGCAGTTTGGCTTCAGTTGCTGACTAGTTACGTTGTATAGGAGATCAAGTATCAGCAGTGTGATCATCAGGCATACCATTATTCACTTGTGTAGAAATCCACTTTTCTTTACAAAGTTAGCATTATGCCTATAGACCAGCTTCATTCTTTTTTTTTTTTTTTTTTTTTTTAGAAAAAAAGGGTACTGCAAAATGATGGCAGGTCTAAACAAACCCCCAGTTACAATGTTCATGAAATTTTCAGAGGGTCTTTTGTATTAGAGGAATAGAAGTAGGTTGACACTGCAGACAGAACATGTTGCAAAGATGGTGTAAACAGATGAGCAACTTAAAGCAATAAAAGGACATCAGAGTATAATGTCTATTTACATGGAGGGAAATAAACTCAGCACTATATAAAGTGATAAACTCTGAAAAGAGTGATAAACTATAAAAAGAGATAAACTCGGAGGGATACCAAAGCCAGACAGACACAGTAAGGCAAGGAAAACTGACAGCAAGCGTGAAGAAACATAGTCCTTCAGGCTACACAATAAACTGTGAAAAAACACACTTAGTTCCCATTTTGGAAGTACATAAGCTACTTAATCTGTGTCCTTTGCAAATGTAAGAGAAGCAGTTGGACAGGTTTGTGAAGGTGCAAAAAAAATATAGGAAGAGGCTGAAACAGGGCACAGTAATGGAGGCACCTACATCCTCAAGACATGATGCACCCCCACTGATCTTATGCAACGGCAGTGACAAATGTTTCTCTCTTCAATAGCAGCAAGGAATCAAATGTTTAGGAACACTAGATCTATCTTTTCTCTCCCTTAAGTCTCATAACTGGAAGCAGTGGGGGTTTCATAGTGAAACATTCTCAAGTGTTTTAGTGGGGGCACTAGATGAGCAGCACTGGGCACAGCTCTCTCCACAGTGACAGGAGTTAATCATCTCCCTTCTCTCAGTCTTCGTGTTTGCACAGGGCTCCTACCTTACAGTCCTACTGGGAAGAGATAAGTAGTGTAAGGATGAGACATAGCTGTCTTTTCTTTACCATGAGGCATCAGAATATGCTCTTTGTCCCAGATGCTGAAGGACTTAGGCACAGGTACTCTGCTGTGCAGAAAAAAATCTCCAATAACTGGAGTAAGCATGTGATCAGGACCTCCTCGATTTTCCTATAAATTATACTCCTGTATTAATACCCAAGAAAAAAAGTTACAGCATGCAAGCATTCAGCTGCAAAAATGCAAATAGCAGATTTTTTTTCTTTTATTTTTCTTTCCTGAACTGGTCAGTGGATTACAAACTGGTTTCTACTTCACCCATGGCCCTTCAGGTCTCTTTTCATGAGGACAGAGTGTAACACAAATAACACAGCTCTGCCAATGCTGTATTCAGCCCTATAGGGGACTTAGCAGCCCTCAGCACTGTGTCATGTGTAGTGAATCAAATTGGTTCTATTGGAAAATTGCTTCATAGATGCCCAAATACGACTTGTCTGTTAGACCGTTTTTTTTGGGTTTTTTTGTTTTGGTTTTTTTTTCTTTGGGTGGGGGAGTGGCAGAATAAAAAAAGTAACCTTTTTGAAGGGCTTGGAAGGCATCTTGTCTGTACAGATGCTCCTATGAATAAATGACAGGCTCCTTCAGACTGAGTGACTTGCAGGTACCTCCTGCCCAGGTGGCACCTGAGTTAATGATGTTGAGCTAGAGGCCTGAGTACCCCATTACCCATCTGCAGGGCCAGCTGCTCCCCACACCTGCAAAATGTGGGCAGAAAACAGTTCCCTTACAGATTTCATCTCTGACTCGGATGACTCCTGCTTTCTCTGCCCTAAAGGAAACTATACTTGACAGTAATCGAGTCTTTGAATCAAGTAGGATTTCCAACACTGTGAAATGGCTTTTTTTTTTACCTCAAAAGTTAAACTTTGCACAGTTTGAAAACAGCTCTTGGAGAAGATGGCAGTAGCTGAAGAAGTCTGGCTAGAAATTGTGTTACCTCTTGATCCATCACTACTGCACAGCAGCTGTGTGTGCAGACTCTCAGGTTGTTTGAAGGTAGTTGGGATGGCTTCAGGCTTTTGGCTTTTTTATACAAGCAGATTTTCATGCTTTGATATATTTTCTGACATGACTTTTGATCCAGCAGAGGGGATGCTGACACTTTTTTCACTGGGAATATTTTATTTGTGTACAGCACTGTTAGAGCATGGCAGTTGCCTGAGCTATTTTTTGGAGAAGCTCTTTCACAAAGATACAGCCTAATAAATGTGAAGAAAGGTGAGAGCTCCACTAACTGCAGTTAGGCCACCTGTCCTGGTCCAGGCCAAGGCACTGTGGGTTAGCAGCACAAAGGGACAATAAGATGTAATCCAGAAGGGGTAGGAGAGAAGAGGCAGCACAGCACAGACTGTTTCTGGCATCTGTGTTGTGAGAAGGGCACTTTGGAATAGCCAGATTATTCCCTCCAGAAAAAAACAATGATGTTTCAAACTGGCAGAATGGTAAGTTTTGGGAAAAGAAATCCTGATGGAAATCTGCACTTTGCTGTCTCTGGCAGGGTAAAGTGGAACAGGGAGTGAGGGTCACCAGCCAAGGAATACTATGTGCCTCAGGGAACCCCTCACTGAAGGACTTTCAGCTGACTGAGAAAGTCAAACATCTATATTCCTGCTAAAAAGAAAGAAAAAAAAAAGAGGCTGCATTACCTTCATCAAGGATTTTAGCTACAAAGGGAATTGTTCATAAAGGCAGAAGGAATTAAAGGACCAGATTGATGTGCACACTGATGAGGTATGCTTCAAATTGACTAAATGTCTGTTTTGGCTAAAATAGTCAAATAGTCTTTTTTTTTTCCCCTTAGCCAATGTTATCTGTGATTGTTATTGTTTGTAAGCCACGTCCTTCACCGTGACCCTAGCCAGAACTGACACTAGCCAAATATAAGGTGTTAGGAAAAAAAGAAAAAAAGAAAGAAAGAAAGAAAGTAAAAAGACAAAATCACTGTATGCCCTAATTTATAACATTCTAAGGCCCATTGAAGCAAATGAATTTTGGGTTAATGTAAGTCTCATCCCATCTAAAATAAATCCCAGCCCAATTGCAGCCTGCCTGACTACAGTATAAGGACTCACTAGGGCACAATGCAAATTATACCAACTACTTACCAACACAGCTGACCTCTGCACTAACTGGAGGAGAGAAATGAGACTGCACACCATCATTTTTTCTTTCCTTTCCTAAACTGACGAGGCAGTCTCTTTTTTGTGTTTGTGTAATGGTATGAAAGCACAGCGGCTTGGAGCTAGTAGGTGTTACAAAGAGCTGAACTAGCCTGGATTTATATTCACACTACTTTTCTAGCTGATACAGTTAACTAAGTGCAAGCCTGTATAGTGTGACTCCCACCAGAGTAAGTCTTGCATAGATTTACTTCATGAAGGAAATCTATCTAACCATGCTAATTCATTTCAGTGTGGAACACTGAAAACACAGTGTAAAATCAAAGTGTAAAATGCAGTGTAAGAGCTTGTTTACATGAAGCTGCTCCAAAGGTTGATCTGAATTTTTAAGTGGATTAGTAAAGTGCAATAATTAAAGCCCATCGTGGGAACTGTCGGAATTAAAGTGTCTTTGATTTGATTTGACTTACTTCTTTTCCAAGACTAAGTCATATTAAGACCACTTTAATTGTAAAATATGAGGTTTAATGCAATTTAGCTAATTCACTTTAAAATCCTGCCTTTAGTTAATTTAAATCAATTTTTCTGATTGATGTGGGCAAAGAAAAGTGAAGACTACTTTAAATAGAAACACCTAAGAGTAATATTGAAAAAAACCCAAATATTTCCCTAGCACTTCCAGGATGTTGCTATTTTTGTCACCAATAAGCTTTAGAAATTGCAGGTAGCAATGCCAAGGTCCAAGGAGACACTGAGAAACAGATCCTCAGTGGTGAGCTACAGCTACTCATCAGAGATAGTATGGTCAGTCTTGCACAAAATCTTTATTCCAGCCTAAAATAAAAGACGGCAAGTTAAGAAAATGCCTCCCAGACNCAAAAAAAAAAAAAAAAAAAAAAAAAAAGAGGTCTTGGACCATGAGCTGTGGAGGAGGAAAAAGAAACTGCCTGCCTACATGAAAGAAAAAAAATTAAAGCTCTGGTGACAATTTCTGCATCCTTTCTCTCTCCTGAGTCAGAAGGCACAAACAGTATTAGTGAAATACAGTGGAAGAGATCTGGTCTTCTGTGCACATCATGCAGACTTGTTTCGGGAACTAGTTAACATGCCACACAGCCATGCAGCAGCCTAAACTTGGAGATTTGGATGATGGAGTGTGTCCAAAAAGGAGAAAGACAGTTGGTGAAGGATGTAGACTATAGGTCTTATGAAGAACAGCTGAGGAAAATGGGATTGTTTAGTTTGGAGGAGGGAAGGCTAAAAGCAGACTTTATTTCTCTCCACAACTACTTGAAAGGAGATGGTAATGAGATGAGTGTTGGTCTGTTCTCTCAAGTGACAAGCAATAGAACAAAATGGAAAAAAAGTTGTTGCTCCAGGGAAGCTTTAAAATCATAGCACCACCTAGGCCAGAAAGGACCTCCGAGATCAAGTCCAGCTGTTTCACCTATTCCACCAAGTCTTTCTAGCTGTTTATTAGGAAAAATGTCTTCAGAGAAATTATTGTCAAACATTAGAACAGGCTGGCCAGGGAAGTCGTTGGATCACCATCACTGGAGGCATTTAAAAGATGCATAGATGTGGTGCCACATCTATGCACAGTTCAGTGGTGGACTTAGCAGTGCTGGGTTAAGGGGTGGACTTGAGGATCCTAAAAGTCTCTCAACCTAAATGATTCTACGATTCTAGGATGTGGGATGTGAAGGCACACGGAGGACTTTGCATAGTGTCAGCCCCAGCACTGCAGAAGCAGCACTGAGAGCTGACCTATAAGACCATCTCAAAGTGCTGCCTATGAATTTAAGAATTAAAGATGAATCTTTGACCACTGATTATTACTACAGGTGCAGGTTGTTCTCATAAATCCATTCTATGTCTATGAAAATCCGCATACATTCTGCATCGTATTTTTTAACACTGATAGACAGCAGAGCAGTCACTGCAATGGTAGGGCAGTCTTTGCAATGACTGGGTTGCTCTCTGCACCAGATGAACGATTAGAGTAAGGAGTTGCCACATTAAATGAGAGGGAGTATAAGACAGGCTTCTTGTGTGGCTGATATCCATTGTAATATAGAATCATATTCTGAATGGCAGCCTAAGTGAGGGCAGAGGTGGTGATTAGTAGGACTGTGTCTATTTGGAGATGGCCATATGCATGACTGAGCGTGAATGGCCTGATTATGAGTGGGTGTAATTCCACTCAGGGGGACTGAGCAGGCAGAGCTGAGGTAGCAATGATTAGCTGCCATGCAAGGTAAGTTATTGTCTCCTGGGATGCTAAAGATATACTGTACTTAATAGTTCACTGGCTAAATGCATCCAAGTGGTTGATATTGCTGCAGCCGGAAACAGTCATTCAGGTAATTAGTTTACCTTCCTAGTTTAAGCCAAATGGAAAATCCCTCTGTAAAGCACTCTTGAGCTGGCCGTTGTGCTGGTTTTGATCAGCACAGTCCTTTTGACTTTGCAAAGTTGCCCAGTTTTCCCCGGGAGAATGAGAGGTCCTTTAATCCCCAACTTTATTACAGGCATTGTAGGGCTGCTCTGGAATCTTCTTTGGATAATCTGACCCCAAGATTTGTAACAGCAGCTCCTGAAATCAATGGAAAATGAGCTGTCAGTGATCTTAATTCCAGGTGTGTGACAGGAGGGACAGGAGATGACTCATTCCTTGTCAGAAATCTTCTGTGTCACAGATTTGAAGTTATACTTTTTTTCCAGAGGAACTGATGTCATTACCTGGACCCAAGCAAAACCTTTGACACTGTCCCACACCACATCCTGGTCTCCAAGCTGGTGAAACATGGGTTTGATGGGTGGACCACCAGATGGATAAAGAACTGGCTTGATGGCCACACCCAAAGAGTGGCTGTCAATAGCTCCATGTCCACGTGGCAGCAGTGACAAGTGGAGTCCCTCAGGGATCAGTTCTTGGACCAGTCTTGTTCAACGACTTTGTGGCTGATACAGACAAAGCAAGTTTGCTGATGACACCAAGCTGTGTGGTGCAGCAGACATGCTGGAGGGCAGGGATGCCATCCAGAGGGACCTAGACAGGCTGGAGAGGTGGGCCCAGGCCAACCTCATGAAATTCAACAAGGCCAAGTGTAAGGTCCTGCACCAGGGTTGGTGCAATCCCAAACACAGATACAGTCTGGGTAGTGAATGGCTGAGAGCAGCCCTGAGGAAAAGGACCTGTGGGTCTGGGTGGATGAGAAGCTCAACATGGACCAACAGTGTGCACACATGGCCCAGACAGCAACTGTGTCCTGGGCTGCATTAAGAGCAGTGTGGCCAGCAGGGCAAGGGAGGTGATTCTCCCCCTTTACTCTGCTCTCGTCAGACCCCACCTGGAGTACTGTGTGCAGTTCTGGAGCCCCCAGCACAAGAAGGACATGGAACTGTTGGAGAGAGTCCAGAGGAGGGCCATGAAAATGATCAGGGGGCTGGAGCACCTCTGCTATGAGGACAGGCTGAGAGAGTTGGGGCTTTTCATCCTGGAGAAGAGAAGGCTTTGAGAAAGCCTTATAGTAACCTTCCAGTATCTGAAAGGGGCCTACAGGAAGGCTGGGGAGGGACTTTTCACAAGCTTGTAATGACAGGACGAGGGGGAATGGGTTCAACTGGCAGAGGGGAGATTTAANGTGTCCCTGCCTGTGGCGGGGGGTTGGAACTTTGAGGTCCCTTCCAACCTAAACCATTCTATGATTCTATGATTCTCCCTCTTTACTCCGCCCTGGTGAGACCCCACCCAGAGTACTGCATCCAGTTCTGGAGCCCCTATTACAAGAGGGATGTGGACATGCTGGAGCATGTCCAGAGAAGGGCCAGGAGGATGATCAGAAGGTTGGAGCACCTCTCTTATAAGGACAGACTGAAGGAGTTAGGGCTGTTCGTTTTGGAGAAGAGAAGGCTCCCAGGTGACCTTATTGTGGCCTTCCAGTATCTGAAGGGGGCCTATAAAAAATCTGTGGCAGGACCTTTTTAGGTTATCAGGTAGTGACAGGACTAGGGGGAATGGAGTAAAGCTGGAGGTGGGGAGATTCAGATTTGATGTGAGGAGGAAGTTCTTCAGCACGAGAGTGGTGAAAGCCTGAAATGGGTTGCCCAGGTGCATGTTTGGGGCCACATCCTGGAGGTGTCTAAGGCCAAGCTGGAAGAGGCTCTGGCCAACCTAATCTAGGGGTAGGATGTCCCTGCCCATGTCAGGGAGGTTGGAACTAGATGATCTTTGTGGTCCCTTCCAACTCTGACTGATTCTATGATTCTAACTTCAGCTACTTTCTTGTAATAAATGATCTTCAGATGACTTTTCCCTTCCCTGGGAGTCATGAATATTTGACTTAATCTTTTCACTCCCTTCATAGGAAGACAGAAGCCTTTATATATGCAGTGCATGAGATAGATAACAAATAAATAAATAATTTTAAAACCTACCACAAAGGAAAGCATCTAATTTTCAAGTAATTCTGTTCACCAGAGTGGCTAGGCCAGACCCTCAAATGCACCATAGCAATATGATTTAAATCAACAGTTGCACCATGCTGCCTCTTTCTACTTTACTGATCCTGTTTTGCAGGCAACAACATTCAGGGCCTAGACCTGGATCTAAAATCAGCATTAACCCAAGCAGGTTCAGTATAAAATGTATATCATCATTCTCCAGTGGTGTTATAGCAGGGAAGCTGGACATTTTATCCCATGAAGTCCTGAAGTGTTAGTGCTGGGAAGGAGAGAATCCTCTAAGGTCCTCATCATCAGCATAATCACATTGCCAAATTTAGAGTAATTAACCATGTTGCAAAGTCCAGCAAGGCATGCAACCTTCTAGAGACTATTTCACAGGGGCAAAGCTTGGATTTGCATTAGTCTCTTAATGCAAAGGCACATGGCTTTGGGAGGAGAGAATCCTGATATGAATGTTTGGTAGTGACACCATGCTCCATCACCTACCCAGCAAGCCAGGTGTGGTGCCAGCAATTTGCTGTTGCTGTGTTATTCTGTCTGTTCTTTTGTTTGAGTCTTTTTGCTAAGCCTTCAGGAGCAGGGCTGTGTTCTGGAGAGAGCTGCTTGCATGCCCATAGTCCTCCTTTTGCCATATTAAACCCTGTGAAAAACTCACTAAGCACTGGCAATACTTAGATTTCCACACACCACTTAAGTCACCCCCAGAAGGCTAATTCTATTGCAGTCCACGGCAGAATACCAGGGTCTTAAGCCTTGTCTGTCTGCCTGTATTTGCTTCTTCATTCTCTGCTTTTGACAGATCAGATGTGTTATTGTGCCCTGCAATTATTTCTCCATTCATCTTCTTCTTTCCTGACTTATTTACTAAACAAATACTTTTTGATCTATTGTGCATGGAGACATACTGTCTAGCTCAGTGTGGTGGAAAGTGTGAATCTACTACCTCTGGAAAGCCTGAAAGCTGAGACAAGGGAGAACTTGCCTCTGGACATTTTGTTCCAGTCCCACTCTAGTGTTTGCTCATATAAGAAACTAATTTTTACTCTGGATTCTTGCAAGAACGAAACAGCCTGTTCATTTTCTGTCTTCAGGCAGGCTTCCTAAAGATTATGGGAAGAGAACTGGTGATCAGCCTAGGGCTTCCTGCTCAGGAATACAGCAGATGATCAGAGCATCAGCTGAACAATCACATTGGTATGGTCAGGTGGATATTCTGCCCCAAAGCAGACAAAAACTGCTGAGTGCCACAATCTATCTGCTCACTGATGTCCTTCCCAAACTGCGTCATACCTGGGTCTAATCTTCACAGTGCAAACCCAAGGGGCTGCCCTTGCAAAGGGTCTGACTGCTGTGTTGCTGTTTCTCTGTTTTTTCTATGAAGCTATGAGTAAGTCAACATTATGAGAGATTTGCACAGATGTGTACCATGTGCACCAAGTGTCTGGGATGAAATGGCACACCCAAAGCCTCCATACTGAGCTGTCAGGGTGTCGTCAAAAGCATTTCATCCCCACTTGCCATTTGTGGTTGCAAGGTGGCTATTTTAATCACAGAGAAGCCAACCTGCCTTTTTGCCAGCATTCTAGTGCAGAGCACTGTTCTGCTGTTCTGTAGCTGAAAGGGAATGCAATGAGGGAGATGGAGTGATGGGGCTGTTGTGATCTCTTTTGACAGTCTCTTGTGTTTCCTTTTCTTTTTTTTCAGGGAGAAAAGCAAGGCACAGACTCTGGCCTTATGTGAGGAAAAATATTTTTTCTCTCAGGTAAAAGAAGCTGCTGCCCATAAAGACAACTGTAATGACGGTGAAAGATTGAAACATGGTTTCCAAAAGCTGAAAAAAAAAGGAACACACACCAAAAGCTATCAGATCATGGGGCTTTGAAGTCAAAGACATGGTCTGTCTGTAAGACCCTACCCACAGGGGCTCTTTTCATAAGATATTGAGGCTCATACAACACTTACACAAAAGGAAAGGCCACAAAAAAGTTCCCCATAAATGACAGCAAAACCCATAACAATCAGCTGATGAGTTTATCAATATCAAACTTCCTTCTGAGATGTTTCACACAGAGATGCTAGGTGGTGTGAAGCTCCCTTTATCCACAGCTGCAGGAAGCTTCCAGCAAACTGTATGACCAGAAGAGGGCACAGACTATAGCCATGTGCGTTTCTTTATTTTTAGGTCAATGTCCTTGTAGAAAGTTGCAACAGTTTCTATCTGAGTGAGTGGTAGAAGAACGAAAGGACAGAAGAATACCATCATCCAGTTATGCCCCCACATGGGAATTTGACTTCTGAAGACAGGATCATCACAGAACAGAGTAGCCACTCCCCACTGCCACAGGTAGACCCTGCCTGCCTGCCCACAGCTCTCCCAGTCTCACGTCAAGGCTGTCCAGCCTATGTCTTCTTGAAGGACAGGAGACACTTATCCTGGGACAAACATGTCACCAACCACACCTCAGTGTGTGCTACCACCAGTGTTTTCCCTGCTGTGACCAAGGCTGGTGCCACAAGCTCATGTGTGGTCCAGCCCTTGTCTGTCTGTGCAAAAGGATGTGTGGCTTTGCCTTTGCTGAAGAGAGGTCCCAGCTCCTTGTAAGAGCATAATGTGATACAGGTTTGAGCTATCTTCTCTGTCCTGAAGTATGCTGACAGCCCTCTCTGAGTGTTGGAGGAATGAGAGTACAGGAGTTTGCCACGCTCTGGTCATGTACCTCTCCAGACATTCAGCTGTAATAGAAAAAAGAAGCAACAGAAGAGGAGCAGCAACTATCCATGGCCAACTATCCATTCTAGGCCAACTATATCACCAATCCACCTTGTTAACGCAATCACCACTAATATTCTGTCTGCTGTGACATATCCATGACACCATCAGGACTGGTTCTAGGAGTTGGTGGCTACCTGCTGTAATGTAGCCATGAGATCACCAGGGCTGGTTCCTGGATTTAGTGCTGTATCACTGTGGCATAATTATTATCTTCCACCATTTAGCCAAGAAGAAGCAATTAAATAAAAATAAAAATAACTAAATTAATTAAATAGCAACTGACGATACTGGGATGGGAAACTAGGCAGATGTAGCAGCTATTAGATTAACAGGATCTATGCAAAGATTAGAAAATAATTAAAAGCCACAAGACCTACCTATTGCCCAAATTTAAAGACTGGTGTGGCAATTGCTCCTGAGATTTGTGGCTTTGAAGACTGAATCCTGGAAGAAAAATGCTTCTCGACTGAAGGGATTATTTCACATCTTTGAAATTAAAGACCTGTCTGATGCCAAACCCTGAATCCACAAGTGGCTGATAGTGTTGAGCATGGCTCAGCATGAACTGCAGCTCACAACTCTTTCTTGGGAGCAAACCAAAGATTTTGCCAGGGACTGTCCTGTACTACACACTTCAGTTGGACACCAGAATGGAATACATGAATTAGCTTCCATCTGCTTGTTTCACTGCAGGCTATTACATACAAGCTCTTTAACTGACAAGACCACAGGCAATGGGCACAAATTCAAGCACAGGAGGTTTGCAGTGAACACTTTTTACTGTGAGGGTATTCAAGCACTGGCACAGGTTATCAAGGGAAGCTGTGGAGTTTCCATCCCTGGAGGTATTCCAAAGCCATCTGGACACACTCCTGGGCAACTGGCTCTAGATGGGTCTACTTGATCAGGGAACTTAGACAAGATGACCTCCAGAGGTTGTGTCCAATCTCAACCATTCTCTGATTATGTGATTCAGCACATGGAGTCTTACTCCAAATCACCTGACACACAGCAATTGGTTTAGGCCCATTAACCTTCTTTCAAGTTTGGCCCAGTAACCAACTGATACAATCAGTTTGTGTGATGCCACATCTTAGTGGGCTCATGATGAACAGTTAAGAACCATATCCTCTGTGTGCAAACTGCGACCTTACTTTGAAGACCACCAAAATGGCAGATAATCATCAGATTATCAGCTGTGTAGTCATTGAGGGGAAGCAAGTTCTTTCAATTTCTGCAGAGATAAATGGTTTCGAGAGGTGCAAAGCAGTAACAACTCAAGCCTGCAGTGTTTCCAGATGGGATGAGCAACACCAGCACCTGAGACCTTGTGAGAGTTCTTGACTACGTTTTGCAGACACTGGGAGTACATACACTTCAGCTAAACTTTGTGATGCTTTTCTGAATCCAGCAGAATTCTGATCTGTTCACAGTTTTTGTTCACTCCTCATTTCTCACTTTTTCTTTTAACCCAGAAATCTTAATTCCATTTTGAAGACACTGTTTAAAATCTCCTAGCATCTAAACACATACCACGTAAGTAAAGAAGTAAGGGCACCTTGGCCAGGTTTACAAGCTGCAGGAGGTGCTGCTGCTTACAGATGACAGCCTAAGTCAATAGTAAATAAATCCTGCTGGAATGTTTTCTGTTCACCTGTTTCCCTTACAATGAATCCTTTGGAAATCTAGCACAGCTGGGCCTTGAGTAAGGTGCTCCTTGGCTCCAAGTTTAGCTGCTTCATCATGAAATGTAGTGATAGTCAGAAAAGTAACTGCATAAAAATAGCACCTAGACACTGTAAATAAATGTTTTTTGTGGGTGTCCTGAGACATATTGCTGAGTTTAAGGACCATTTGGGTTTTTTCTCTCTCTCTCTTTCCTGTAGCTAGGGATGTGCTAGCCATGCCATGCTCAGCAATCCTGCTTCTCCTACAGTACTGCCAGTTAATGTCTGATTCCAGAAGCTTTGCAGTTGGCAATGTTTTAATAAGCACAAAGAACACAGCTTGATTCTCAGGTAACAGGCTGAGCTAGCTGTGCTGGCAGTCAGAGAAAAAAACATGGTATTGACTTGAGGACTGAGTGAATTTGGAATGGAAATTGTGGAGGAGGAATAAATATGGCATACCAGGATGTCACTTACATTTTCCAGATGATAACTGCACTTTAAAGTGGAGAATCTCTGACAGTGACATCCTCTTTTAACCATCCAAGATCTGTGCCCGCACTTGGTCCTCCTGCAAACCCCCAACTTTCCCAGCTCGCTCTGACTGACATTGTGTATTCTTCACAAAATGTGCTGCACAGGCTCTGTTTATGAGAGTTACTCAGGTTTGTTTCCAAGTTAGAATCGCTGTTTTATGAGGAGGTGGCTGGCTTAAGATAAGAGAAGTTTGCACTTGTTGGACAAGGATATTCAACATCACTCACTGGGAATAAAAGCTGCAAGCTAAGTAGCACACGTATCTGACTGTGCTGCATAGAAAAAAAAAAAGTGCCTAGAAAATCTTTTCTTGCCCGTCACTGCAGTATCTTTTAGGGCACCTGTGAAATCAGCATCCAAGAGTTTATTTTATCACCTTCTCCTACATCATTGACCAGGGAATTGACCTTATTCCTAGGAAGTTAGTAGACCAACTGGCATGTGTCAATTGGCTGAGATAGGTGGGATGCCACCAGGACAGAACAGATGCCTTCTGCAGGGCAAGGCTACATTTCAGTGTGTGACATGAGCATACCCACAGTGCCCACAGTGCCCTGGTACAGAGGGAAAGGGGAGCTGTGGCAGAACAGTAAGCCAAACCCTCAAGTAGGTAGTGTTCTTTCGAGTGGCAGGATCAGTCCTTGCTAGCAGACCCTGAGGCACTGAAATACCTAATTTATTTTCAGGAAAGGGTGAAAAAAGGATTAAAAGCAAGAAATCAGGCTTTTTACTTTTCTGGAAGACAGGGGCAGTCTCATAATAAGCTGCTTTCCCATCAGCAGCTCAGGGCGATGCACTTCCAAGAGCCACGTCCCCCAGGACAACACTCGGTGAGCATGGTTGACCCTCCAGAAATCTTGTTAGAGCGTGAAAGCAAATGTCTGTGTGCAAAGGATGCAAAAGCCTCTTTCAGAGGGCGAGAAGCTGACCCTGCACGGAGGGATGTTTCACAAACTGACCTGCACCAGGTTGCTTCCATCCCCCTGGAGAAAAACACTCCTCTCTGCCCACTGCATCTGCTCCCAAAGACAGCTCCTCTCTTCCAGGGCTCCAAAAGCATGTCAAAACAAGTGTCTGAAAGACATGAAATCACTAGTTTATCAGGACAAATTTGGCACTAAAGATCAAAATCAAGCCTACATAAAAATCATTAGCAATATGTGATTCAGGGAAAAGTCAAAAGCACAGTGAAAACAGCAGCTTTGTTTTGTGTGCTTGCCTCTAAAAAGTATGTTTACAGCCTGATTATAATAGTCCTGGAGAACCAGAATATGAAAACAACGGTAAAGAAAGCTCTGAATATCACACTTCACTGTCCAGACCTTGTATAAAGTAAATAGTTAAGCAATGTTCCTAATGAAAAAAAAAAAAAAAGGTAAACTAGTTATTTTAAAAATTTATTTTAATAGTGACTGTGTTATTAATAATATATTTAGGGATTTTTTTTTTTTAGCTATGTCTCTAGATCCAGTAAAATAATTTCATGCCCTAGGACAGCGGTAAAGAGATGAAGACCTACACATATCTTAGTGACCAGTTCCATAAATATGCTGCTAAAAATTAGTAATCGTTGTAACAACTGGTTCAGGAGAGGCTTGTTAACTAATTATAGATCAAGCTGTGCATTAAAATTAAAGCCATTTGCAAGATCTAACTGCAAATGTAACACTCCCAAGAGATAATATATGGACAATCTTGGAACATGAAGTGGCTGTGTAGTCTCTGCAATTTCATCAGCACAAAAACAAGTTTTCATATTTTATGCCCCTGTCATACCTCAAAACAGACTAAACAGAAATGCTGCCTAGGACAGGTCATTCCTTGGCCAAAGAGTTTGTGTCCTCTCAAGACACCACCAGCTGAGGTGAACATGTGTCTGGCAAGGTCTGGTCTGAGATCACACCACACTCTGCAGCAACCACTAAGACATTTTCACATTTTAACAGCCCTGGACTAGTTGCTAGATTGAAAAAGCACTAGGAACCTCTTTCTGCCAGTTCTGTTCGGTACTTCACTCAAGATAAAGCCTAAACCATTCAATTTCTTGATCTGAAGACCCTGTAAAAAATGTACTAACCACAACACAAATCATCCCAGTAAACTGACCATGACTGTCCGGTCTGTTGTTTCACAGTGCTTCATGTGATGGAATCTTGGTCCATGATTAGTTGCTTACCATAAAACACACCACACAGAATAACACAGAGGCATTATGCTTCTCAAAGCTGTATTTCAAGAATGTGAAGTTTATTTCTTGATTTAATGCTGCCACAGTCAAACAGATTTGGTGCATTACATGGACATAATAATAAGACTTCATAAGTATTTCAAAATTATGAGTAACTTGAGAAAGAGGAGAAAGTGTATTGGCGAGTAAATCATACCTTCTTGTAGATCATACACAGAATCCTGGGAAAAACCCTGGAGCTGAATGGCTGACAAAGGTTAACGTCCAGTGGGCATACACAAGGAACATTCATAGAATTACAGAATCATAGAGTCACAGAATGATAGGGGTTGCAAAGGACCTCTGGAGATCATGCAGCCCAACATCCCTGGTAACAAAGGTACACCTAGATCAGGTTGCACAGGAACATGTCCAGATACTTTCAGAAAGTCTTCAGAGAAGGAGACTTCACAACATCTTGGTGTAGCCTGTTCCAGTGCTCCATCACCCTCAAAGTAAAGAAGCTTCTCCTCAAGTTCAAAGTGAAACCTCCTGTGTCCTAGTTTGTACCCATTACCACTTGTCCTATCATTGGCCACCACTGAGGAGAGCCCAATCCCATTCACATGACCTCCACCCTTCAGGTATTTATATACATTTATAAGATCCCCTCTCAGTCTTCTCTTTTCCAGGCTAAACAGCCCTAGGTGTCTCAGCTTCTTCTCATAAGAGAGATGCTCCAGTCACCAAATCATCCTCTTGGCCCTCCATTGGACTGTCTCCAGTAGTTCCCTGTCCCTCTTGAACTAGGGAGCCCAGAACTGGAAACTGCTGCATCCTCACCAGGGCAGAGAAGATGGAAAGGAGAACCTCCCTTGACCTGCTGGCTACACTCTTCTTAATGGGCCCCAGAATACCATTGGCCTTCTTGGACATGAGGGCATATTGCTGTCTCATGGTGAACTTCATGTCTACCAGCACTCCCAGGTCATTTTCCACAGAACTGGTTTCCATCAGGTCAACACCTTACCTGTACTGATACATTGGGTTATTCCTCCCCAAGTGCAGGACTCTACATTTCCCCTTGTTGAACTTCATGTGATTCACCTTTGTCCAACTCTCCAGTCTGTCCAGGTCTTGCTGAATGGCCTCACAGTCTTCTGGTGTGTCAGCCACACACACACCTCCCCTCCTCTTCTCCCTCTCCCCAGTCTTGTATTATCAGCAAACTTGCTTAGGGTACACTCTGTCCCTTCATTCAGATCATTGATCGATATGTTGAACAGGACTGGACAAGTACAGATCCCTGGGGAACAGCACTTGCCACAAGCTTCCAGCTAGACTCTACACAATCCTCTGAGCCAGTTCTCATTTCACCTCACTGTCCACTCATCTAACCCACACTTCCCAAACTTATCTATGAGGATGTTACAGGAGACAGTGTCAAAAGCCTTCCTGAAGCCCTGTCAGAAAACACCCACCATTTTCTCCTCACCTCTTCAGCAGGTCACAGCATCATAAAGGCTATATGATTGATCAAGCATGCCTTCCTCTTCATGAATCCATGCTGACTATTCCTGATAATCTTTTCCTCCATGTGATTAGAGATGATCTCAAGAATGAGCTGTTCCATTCACATTTGCAGGGATGGAGGTGAGGCTGATTGGCCGGTAGTTTCCTGAGTCTTCGTTCTTGCCTTTTTTTGATGACTGGAGTGATACTGGCTTTCCTACAATCTTCAGGCACATTCCCTACTCTCCAATACCTTTAAAAATGATGCAGAGTGACTTATCAGTAACCCTAGCCAGCTCCTTAAGCACTCATGGGCATATCCCACCACGGCCCATGGATTTGTGGGTGTCCAGCCTGTCTACCCATTCCTGATTGACTAAAAGACAGTCTTCCTTCCTCCAGACTTTCTTTCTCACTTCCAAGGACTATGGGCTGACCTTAGTAGTAAAAGCTGAAGCAAAGAAGACATTCAATAACTCCATGTTCTCTGAATCCTCTGTCACCAGGTCACTTAACTCATTCGGCATCAGGCTCACATTTTGCCAGTTCTTTTTCCTGCTAATGTACTTGAAGAAGCTTTTTACGTCCTTTGCCAGATTTAATTTCCAAAGGACCTCAGATTTCCTTGTAGCATCTCTACATACTCACCACCTTGCAGTGCATCTCAGTCACTAAAAATTAAGGAAAAAAAAAAAAAAGGAAAAAAGAAAAAGAAAAAAAACACCGAAGCAATATATGGTACAACCTTGAACACCAAAAAGACCAAGGAGGTTTTCAGAGGGGAGTGGGATACCTCATTTGCTAGATCTTTTTGTGCA
The DNA here is from genome assembly GCA_013396835.1 of Psilopogon haemacephalus. Classification (NCBI taxonomy): domain Eukaryota; kingdom Metazoa; phylum Chordata; class Aves; order Piciformes; family Megalaimidae; genus Psilopogon; species Psilopogon haemacephalus. The sequence continues at coordinate 135,867 of VWZI01020597.1, read as the reverse complement.
GGCTAAAATTTTATTAATATTTTAGTGTATTGATTGCTGCATACTTTTCTGAAGAAACACCTTTTAAAATGAAACCCATGCAATACCAAAGTGAACCTGGATGCTCACTCATTGAGATCAACTGCAAGAGATGGCATTGTGGGGAAAAGAAAAAAAAAAAAAAAAGAGGGAGGAAGCTAAAAAAAAAAAAANGGGGGGGGGGGGGGGGGGAATTAAAGTTGCCATTTGTCTATAGAGAATAGAGCATCTGGTTCCAAAGAAGCTGGTAGATGGACTGCAGTATTCAATTACGAGTAATCTGTGTCACTAGGTACTTTTAATGTGCCAGAAAAATATTTTGACCCAACACTAATTGGTTTACTGTGTGCATTTACAGCTAGACAAAGAAAATAAAAATTGTGACTGAGCTAAACTTCAGCTCATTATTTGCTATTGTGGCATTAATTATTGACCAGATTCTTATATTACTGTACAACTTAAATCTGCCAATAGCAGTAGTCATTCTTCTGAACGTGTTGGAAGCCAGTGTGAGAAATGAAACCTTAAAATGTAGAGTAATAGCACAACCCAGTGGCTTTACAAAGAATAAACCACCACTTAGAGATCTAGTGATCTGAACAATTTAATGTATCTTACTAAAATGTCTGGAAAACGTGAAGATGGAAAATTATTCTAGGGTTAGGTAGAAGTAAGACATCTTTATTCAAAGTTCTTTTCTTTACCCAAAATCACTCTGAAAAACTGCTTTCATTTATGCTGGCTGTAAAGCCCAGCTATGATTCTCATGCTGTTTTGTGCAGAATTATTTTTAATGCTACACAAAATAGTGCTCAAATGAGATTAAAAGCCCTGCCAGAGAAGCTGCAAATGAAAGACAGAAAAACAAAAAACCTTTTGACATATTGCCACTTGAACCAGAAGCCAGGTGTAAGAGCCTGTATTGATAGTATAGCAAACATGGGTCCCCAGTAGCTACATAGGCATAGACTTCCCTCTGTTGACTAGAGGGCACAATGTATCTGTCCTAGATAATTCCCTAAATTAATTGTACCGGAAGATGCTACAGATAACAGGTGACCTTGGGCACTGAGTCAGTTTGCTAGGCAAGCTACAGCTATTGCCATATCTCGTCCTTTGTCTTGAGAGGACTGTTATCTGAAGGTCTTATTTTAAAAAGTAATCACAGAATCATAGAAGGGACCTCAAAGATCATCCAGTTCCAACCCCTGCCATAGGCAGGGACACCTCCCACTAGATCAGGTCACTTAAGGCCTCATCCAACCTGGCCTTGAACACCTCCAGGGAGGGAACAGCCACAACCTCCCTGAGCAATCCATTCCAGTGTCTCACCACCCTCACTGTAAAGAACTTCCTCCTAACATCCCATTTAAATCTCCCCTCCACCAGCTTAAACCCATTCCCCCTCATCCTTTCAATACAAGACCTTGTGAGTAGTCCCTCCCCAGCCCTCCTGTAGGCCCACTTCAGATATTGGAAGGCTACTAGAAGGTCTCCTTCAAGCCTTCTCTTCTCCAGGCTGAAAAGCCCCAACTCTCTCAGCCTGTCCTCACAGCAGAGGTGCTCCAGCCCTCTGATCATCTTTGTGGCCCTCCTCTGTTAGAAGTTGGAAGGGACCTATAGAATCCAAGTCCAACACCTCTGCCAAAAGCAGGATCTCCTAGGTTACTCCACACAGAAATGCATCCAGGAGAGTTTTAAAAGTCTCCAGAAAAGGAGACTCCACAACCCCCCTGGGCAGTCTGTTCCAGTGCTCTGTCAGTCTTCATGTTGAAGTGAAACCTTCTATGTACAAGTTTGTGTCCATTGTTCCTTGTCTTATTACTGTGCACCATTGAAAAGAGATTGGCCCCATCCACTTGACAGCCACCCCTCAGATATTTATAGACACTGATCAATCTCAGTCTTCTCTTCTCAAGACTAACCAGCCTCAAGTCTCTCAGCCACTCTTCATAGGGGACATGATCAGGTTACCTCATCACCCTTGTGGCTATCATATTTGTGATTCTCCTGGCTAATTTTAGCATTTATTTTCTTGAAGAACATTGTGATTTCCAATGGTAAGCACATGGTACTGAATGCTGCAGATGCTAGAAGCTTTTTTTACTTAGGAAAAAACATCAGGATATCCTTCAAAATACAGTTCAGCTTCTCAGAGATCTAGTCCCTGGCCCTGGGCTCTGTTACTCTTCTGTTAGCCCAATCACTTAGGAAGGAAGATTGTTTCATTCTATTCCTCGACTTGATCCTCAAAAAACCCTTTTGTTTTTCCCATGCATATGCTGATTTTTGCCTTCCTCTCCCAGCATCTGAATTTATACAACTTAGGGCTTGCAATGGTTTCAGATGGTTAAAATACATCACTCGTGAATGACTTAGACTGTGTTTGATATGTTTCCCTTCTCTGTTCAGAAGGTGAAGTGTTTCAATAAAATGATGTCCTTTTTGTCTAATTTCCTGCTTTGACTTGGTCTTTTCACTCTCCTTGAAAGCAAAGTGAGTAAGTACTTGGGGACTATGTAATTCACTTATAATTGAAACAATAGACCATAAAGGCTCCTTGAGAGCAATTACATCTATTGAGCCAATGAGTCAGTTGTGCACTTGCACTAAGCCCAAGTAGTAAAATTTTCTTTCTTTTTTTTTTTTTTTTTAATGAAAGTTACTGCTCACTTAGTCTTTAGAGACAGCACAATGCAACATGAGACAGGGAGACTTAAATGTGAATCTACATGAGCAGTGTGCGTGACTTGTCATGAAAAAAGGGCACAATATGCTTCATCTGGACATGCTGCATCTAGCCAAAGAGTTAGTACGTGTGTGATTAGAATCAGTCTGAGGCATAATGGTTAATCTATAAAAATCAAAGCGAATTTGAGAGCATGGTGCTCGAGACTAGATAGAGAGAAGAGGATAAACTGCATATTACTAAAATTAGAAGTGCCTCAGTTCCTTTGTTTGCTTTTATCCTAAACTACATCATAGGGTGACTCTGCTGACAAGCTTAGTTGAGGAGAGAAAAAAGCAATTAGATTGTATTAAGCCATCCATCCAAGAGGGATTCTGGACAAATCAAATCCTGTGCAAGGCACTGGACTACAAATGAAGGAGACAGGGATCAGGTACTAATTGAGTCAGAAACATGGTTCTGTGTTTGATCTGTGCCATGTAACCTTTTGTGACTATAGGCAGGCCACTTAATGGATACCAATAGCCAAATGATGGTCTCCATAAAATGGACAGTGCATGCTCTTTTATTTTCCCTCTGCCTTTTTGAGGCCACCAATAAGACACGTGTGAGCTCACGAAGCAGTACAGACACTGTAAACTTAATGGGGATTTTTGGCAAGTGTAGCACACCAACCCAACCCAACAGTAATATGCAGACATTTAGAATCATAGAATTATAGAATGGTTTAGGTTGGAAGGGACCTCAAAAGATCATCCCACAGGCAGGGACACCTCACACTAGAACAGGTCACTCAAGGCCTCATCCAACCTGGCCTTGAACACCTCCAGGAAGGGAGGAAGCAGCCACAAACTCCCTGGGCAACATGTGCCAGTGTCTCACCACCCTCACTGTAAAGAACTTCCTCCTAACATCTCGTTTAAATCTCCCCTCTTCCAGTTTAAACCCATTACCCCTCATCCTGTCATTACAAGATCTTGTGAGTAGTCCCTCCCCAGCCCTCCTGTAGGCCCCCTTCAGATATTGGAAGGCTACTAGAAGGTCTCCTTCAAGCGTTCTCTTCTCCAGGCTGAAAAGCCCCAACTCCCTCAGCCTGTCCTCATAGCAGAGGTGCTCCAGCCCTCTGATCATCTTTGTGGCCCTCCTCTGGACTCACTGCAGCAGTTCCATGTCCTTCTTGTGCTGGGGGCTCCAGAACTGCACACAGTACTCCAGGTGGGGTCTGAGGAGAGCAGAGTAAAGGGAGAGAAACCCCTCCCTTGCCCTGCTGTTAATGCTTCTCTTAATGCAGCCCAGGACACGGTTGGCTGTGTGGGCCGGGTGTGCACACTGTTGGCTCATGCTGAGTTTTTTGTCAATCCACACCCCCTGGGTTCAGCCTTAGGCTGAAGGAGTAACTCCTTCCTGTGCAAGACAGAGACAAGGCAAAAACATACTCAGGGCCTCACTCAGTTGAGGCTTAGCAGTGTTATGGTCTTACCTGCTCAGAGGTCTAGTCAAGGTAGCTGCATATTAGTGTAACAAGAGTTTTGCACTAACATAGCTGTGCTGCTTCCAGCATCAGAGCCAATATTCCATGTCTTCAGAACCATGAAAACACAGCAGCACATCTGCAAGCTGCTCAGATTATCTCCGTTGCACCTTTCAGTGTGACTTTGCAGGGAATATGTGCTTTACATGCTTTGTGTGATGAGGCTTGTTCCCTGCTCCACAAACATGCTCTTTTCCAGGGTGTGTCAGCTCCCATATAAAAGTAAGCATGTGTTAAAGTGCTGTTCACAAAGGAGATAACTGAGTACATGTACAACATCCATCACAACAAACGCCAAATCTCAGATAAATACAAGGCCTTATCAAATGTAAAAAAACCCCAAAAAACCAAAAAACCCCAACCCCAAACTTAATATTCTCAGCCCAATACTTTCTGTCACCACTAGATCCATTTCAAAGAAGAAATCAAGTGGATATGCAGCACCTAATCCTACAGTACATGGGCACTAGTGCAATACAAATAAAACATATCTACTGCTACTAAAACCAATTAACAATATTGTCTTTTGTAGATTCTTCTCTCTTTAAGACTGCCTTTCCTTGTTTTTTTGCTTTCTAAAACCTTTCCTATTTTTCTGTTTAAAAAATTGTTAAGTCAATGACTTAAAATGGAATGTTTTTATAACAAATACCGAGTAACTGCAAATGGGCACATCCCAGTTATAAAGATGAGGTTTATAATGGCAATGCTGACAGATCATTCCTATTACCACATTAGCAGTGCATCACCAGAACATAGTGCTCTACAAAAGTGACATACCGAGCAGTACTGAAAAGAAAAACAAATTTCTCAGTAGGTCTAATTTTTTTTTTTTTTTTACTGTTACATCAATGAACCAGCGACTCTGGTTTTCTTAGTTTGCTTTTGTGGTTTGCTTGGTTTGTTTGGGGATTTTTCAGAGATAGGGAGGTCATTACTAGAAAATGCAGGTGCTTTTATCTGCACTGGTTTCATTTTTATATTCCTCCTGAATTTTCACAGAGAAAATGCTATTTAAATACCAATTTTACAACACTGGTAACAAAGAGAAAAGTGACTAGTTTTCCTTTCATGAGGTCAGATATTCTTTAAGAAAACCACACTTTCTCCAGCTTTTATAGTTTCTTTCTGTTTCTCCACAGAATAATAGCAAATTTCTGAAAGGGCAGACCACCTGCAACTGCATCTTCATTGAAAAAGGGGTGGAGGTACTGAGCACTTCCCCGCATCCAGTCCAGATTCTGTATTTACTTTGACACTTATTTAAAACTGATTAATGAGTTTGTGCTGAGAGAGCTAATGCTCAGAAAGAAAACCACCTGTCACCAAGCTGGGTACCTCATCCAAACTTGTGTGCCAGGAGGTCAACCTCATTAACCATCAGTTTCTGAATGCTTCAAGCCATTACTTCTATGAGTAACCCTGGCATGAGCGTCTCTGAGCTTCAGTACCCCTTTCTTTACTGGCTGATCCTCTACAGGCATTTCCAGAAAGGCTTCTGAAGAACTCCATTCTTTAATAAGCTAATGTGTACAAAGCAACTCAGCTGCAACAAAAAAAGAGTGAAGGGTAATGTAATCCATCTATTCCATATGCAGTGTGTAAAGGAAAACACAGGTAAAATAATTTTCCTCGGCCTTTAAAATGAGCCCAGTCTGGGGTGCACTGCAATGAGCAAGTGTCTTACAGAATCACAGAAACATCCAGGCTGGAAAAGACCCTCAGGATCACCAAGTCTCACCTATAACCCTACTCTACAAAGTTCACCTTAAACCATATCCCTAAGCACCACATCCAAATGACCCTTAAACACATCCAGGGTTGGTGACTCAACCAGCTTCCTGGGCAGCTCGTTCCAGTCCCTGACCACTCTATCTGTGAAAATCTTTTTCCTAATGTCCAATCTAAACCTACCCAGTCTCACCTTGAGTCCATACCCCCTTGTTCTTGTGGGAATACAATATAATGCAGAGAAAAATATAACGAGCTGTGAACGAGAATTTGACCGTCATTTCCCACAGCTCCGAACTGTCTCCCACAAGAGAGTAAGAGATAGTGGGACATCTGGCTAGAGAATAACAGGTTATAACGCATATTAATGAGTGGGCTATCCTCGCCTAGATTATGTTAATGTGTTGCTTGTATGAGGGGATAAAAAGAGGTCACCATGAGGGTGATTTTTGGTCATTGTCCTTTGGTCACTGTTCCTCTGTGCTGCACAGGCCTCATGCTTGCACTGTCCTACAGTAAAGAGCACCTGCTTCGATCCAAAGTGTGTTGTTGCTTTTGTCAGTATACTGCAAGCAACAAGTGGTGGAGAATGCAGGCAATGAGACAACCCAGCAGCTAACAAGAGCAGCAACAAGTTCTATCTCCAATTACTTGTGAGAAGAGACCAGCAGCAGCCTCTCCACAATGTCCCTTCAGGTAGTAATAGACAGCAATTAGATCTCCCCTCAGCCTCCTCTTTTTCAAACTAACCATCTCCAGTTTCCTCAGTCACTCCTCATAAGATTTATTCTCTAGGCCCTTCACCAGCTTTGGTGCCCTCCTCTGGACCCGCTCCAGCACCTCCACATCTCTCTTGTATTGCGGTGCCCAAAACTGAACACAATACTCAAGGTGTGGCCTCACCAAAGCCAAGTCCAAGGGGACAATCACCTCCCTATTCCTGCTGGCCACAGCATTTTCAATACAAGCCAGGATGTCTTCTACAGCTTCAGCTCACGTTGACTTGCTTTTCAACCCACTGCATAATGAAAAAGCATCAGTGAAATCTGCTAGTGTAATATATCTGTCTCTGTATCTGTACTGGGCATTCATGCAGCAGCACTAGCATGCATACCACTTAGACACATGCACAAACTGCACAATATGCTATGACACAAGCAAGATGCCACAAATAACTTGCAAGGGTCACATTCCCTTCTCTTCAGACTTACACAAAGCTCAGGTTGGGAAGGTCAGTGTTGGTTGACCACTGCCTCACTCATAGTTTTCTGCAGGGCACAGATTTTAAAAAAAAGAAGTTGCAAATTGAGGCAGCTCAGAAAATAGCATAAATTTGGCATAAGTTGGTAAGATTTTTTGTTGCTGATGTTTGCTTTAAAACCATGGTTTCAAAACGTATCATGTCCAAAATGGCTGTGCCAACAAATTAATGTAATTTGAGATGTGGAGGAGAACAAGTAATCAAAGTGGGAGAGTGGAGGATCCGAGATCTTTAATAAAAACATCCCAAAGGAACATTGCTGCCCTTTCTTCTGGATATTGCTGTGATTGTTTTCTTGTTGCTTCATGCTCATTTGATGAAAGATGTCAAAAAATTACACAGAAATAGTCAAAGCCTGAAAATATCGTGTATATGCTAGGTCTAGAATTAGGGAGAGAGAGGCCACGCATTCACTTCTCATTGTCTTTTCTTTAGGAAAGGGAAATGATGTAAGCTGCATCTGTCCCTCAGGCCTTCTCCTGCTTCTCCAGCCATCCATCTCTTCCTCATCAAGCCACTTTGTGCTTGTAAGCCCTCAGAGAAACTGTTGCTGACTTGGCAGTTCCTACCGGGGAGCACAAAACTGCAGAGAAAACATTACTTTTCTGTTCCCTCGCCCTATCTGGAAGCTGGCCAGGTCCATATCTGAAGGCCAAGGGGAATGAATGTGGTGATAAGGCAAGGCAGAAAGGACTAGGAAGGCAAAGATATAGTGTTACACTGGGCGCCAGCAAGAAGGTAATGTTATTACTGTGATGTTGGCATGTGATACAAAAGGGCAACATAGCATGACCTCGGCCACAATTTATCCCAGCTCTTAGAAATTACTGTAGTAAACATTTAGGAAGAAAAGGGAATAAATAAATAAATAAAAAGAATGACAGAAACACACAGCTACTGAGACTGGAATGGACCTCTGAGATCATCAAGTTCAGCCTATGACTTAACACCACCACATTGACTAGACATGTCACTAAGTGCCACATCAAATCTTCCCTTACACAACTCCAGGGACAAAGACTCCACCACCTCCTTGGGTGGCCCATTCCAGTGCCTAATTACCCCTTCTGTGAGGAAGTGCTTCCAACATTCAATCTGGCGAAGTAGTAGTAATTCTTGCTTTCAAAACATCATTCACGCAAATTCATTGGAAAGTTTAAGAATATCCTAAGGGATAGGAACAAAGAACAGACATCAAAAGAACAGAGCCACCTCCTGTTTGATGTCATGGGAAATGTCTTCTGCCCTGTTGTCGAAGCTGACATCAGGGAAATAGCCAGACTCCTTTCTTAAGAATGACAGCACAAGAGTGGAACTCAAACCTCGCCAAATTCTCACTCCAGTGTGTGATGAAAGGTACCTACACCCTTTAAAGACGCTTGCCACCCCCATCATAAGCTTTCATAGCCTTTCTAGCAACATGTCCCAGTATGGAATTATGCTCCTAATTCCTAAGTATTTCCTAGTGTTTAAGCAAGGTTGCTCTTGGTGTTTAACAAACACTTCTTTAGTCCTGTTCTTGGCCTGGAGAACAAGTTATGAATATCCTCTTTGGAGCACTGTTCTCTGTTTGAAGCCTGTTTCACATGCAGAATCACAGAACTTTAGAGGTTGGAAGGGATCTCCAGAAATCATTAAGTCCAACCTCCCTGCCAAGGCAAGATCACCTAGCGTAGTTTGCACAGGGATGCATCCAGATGGGTTTTGAAAGCCTCAAGAGGAGACTCCACAAACAACCTGGGCAGCCCATTTCATGCTCTGCCACCTTCACCATAAAGAAGTGTCTCCTCATGCTGAGGTGGAACATCCTGTGTTCTAGTTAGTATCTGTTCCTTTTCATATGCCTTCCATGTGCTCTCCATTATGACAGACTGATTTCACTGCAGCCTACAATTTCTTCAAGGGAAGCAGCGGAGGGACAGGTGCTGGTCTATCTTTGGAAAACACCAACAGAACATGAGGGAATGGAATGAAGGAGAAGTCAGATTGGACACCAGAAAAAGGTTCTTCACTGATAGAGTGGTTGGTCACTGAACAATCTCCCCAGGGAAACAGCCAGTGTATCAAGCCTGTCAGAGTTCAAGCCGAATCTGGATGACACTTACATGATTTAGGTTTAGCAAGTCCTGCAAGAAACAGTGTTGGACTGGGTGATCCTTATGGGTCACTTCCATTTGAGATGTTGATTCTATGACCATAACAAACATCTGTATCTCCTGCACCACTTGAGCAGAGAGGGTTGAAAGGGCTGAAACTGGGCCTGAGAAATGTGACTGTGAGAAAGTGCACTTTTAAGTTTTTGTCTTTGTTTCCCACTACCTGAAACTGTTTTAATTTGCAAAAAAAATTAAATTAATTTTCCGCAAGTAAACTCTGTTTTGCCTGTGATGGTACTTGGTAAACAATATCCCAGAAATTATCTTGCACTTTCTCATGGTCTTTTCTCCCCCAACCCTGTTAGGCAGAGTGAGAGAGTAGCTGAAGGAGTGTTGGCTGCTGCCCAGCCTAATCCACCACACTTAGATAAGACTGGATTTAGCATAGCTTTGGAAACATTCTCACATCACAGTCTCACCTAGGACCTGAGGAAGCCCAAGTTCAATAGACAGAAAGAAGTTACGCTGGAAAACTGTTCAGGTCTCTGCCTCACATGGCTGTAACCAAGGCCTGAACATCCAGCTGTAAGGTGGCAAGGGAAGACACTCTAGGTTAACACAGGACTCCAAACGAATTAATGCCTTCTCTGTCTGCCACTGGCAAGGCCACTTTCAGGCAGTGGCTGCTCAGGTGTGGAGCCACAATTCAAGGAGGCTGCTGAGGCACCAAGCAGGGTTCAGCCCTGGGCTCCCAAGGTGGTTGGGACCTCAAGGGTATCACCTCGAGGGTGAAGGAGATGGACCTATTTTCTCTGGAAAAAAAAAAAAAAAAAGAAAAAAAGGTTAGAGACCATTTAAGACCTGCCTACCACAAACAAGCTGGCAATGCTAAAGACAGTTGAAACAAACCCTAGCAGACAGAGTAAGAAGGAGCAACAGCCACAAAAGGCTGAAGAAAATTCAGGTCAAACATGATGATAAAATCTTTTCCCTAGGAGAGTGGTAAAGCTCAAGAATAGGCTTCCCAGAGAGACTGTGGATTCTCAGTCCTTTGGGATCTTCATGGCTTAGTAGGACAAAGCAATGGCTGATTCCATCAAGTCCTAGACAGAGCCACAGAGCCCTGCTTTGAACAAGTGGATGGACCATGGACCTCTAAAAGTCTTTTCTGATGAGTACTTTAACAATTCTGTGATTAAAGTGTAGAAGAAAAGTGTGGAGGACTAGTTCTGAGAAGGGAAGTAATTTAAGTCAAGAAGAATATCTGCAGATCCTGCAAAAAAGCGTCCATGTTTCGAATAAAGAGTTTGAAGTTTATGTCCTCCTGAGGAAAATCTGCAATAAAGTTAGCATAAAGAAAGCAGGTGAGATTATAAAGATAGATGACCTGGGGGATCACATGTTATTTTTAACATTTGTTTTGTTCTCATTCTTAGGAATAGAAGTGCTGCTTTTTTTTCAAGGGAAGCAGATCAAGGAATGTTTCCTGCAGTAAAGGAATAGCTGAGCAAGTACTGCTATGGACCTGCAGTTGCTGGAGAGCTGGTGGGCCTGGGATCCCTCTCAGAGCCCTGACAGTTCTGCTCAGCTGTGTGACAACATCTTTCCCTTGTGCACTCCAAGTGTTTGGAGCTTGAACACAGATGGAAGATCCAAAATTGAGGAGGAGCTGAGATCTGCTATCTTAAATGCAGGTATGAATCCAACTCATCTTGTGCAAAGGGTTGCTGTACTTCTAGCAGAGGATTCAAGGCAAAGTATCACCAGCAAGAGGATCTGCAGGCAGGACTGACAGGACTTCTGCTGAGTGAAACGTTTGAATCTGAAAACACGCATCCCCTCAAGTACTCCACTGGGAAGAGCAGAAATGGGATGTAGAGACAATGACTGATAGATGCTATGGATGTTATTATGTGTGTAACGACTGGCAAAACTGAAGGCAGGCCTTGGAGACCTGTGGTGTGCAGGTATGGTCCCAAGCAAACACTGCTGTCCCTCCAGCCTCCTTGAGAAACTGTGATCACATCTCACTGACCAAATTCAAAAAAAGACATGTTCAATGTAGAACAGGTAAAAAGAAGGGCTCTATGAAGGACCATGGGCATGGAGAACTTATTTTACAACGTCCTGTTTTATTATGAGTCTTGTTTACACTGGCAGAAATGTGGCTGCAAGGGAACATGACTGCTTTCTATAAATATAGCACAGAGGGAAACACTTGGGAGAACTATTTAAGTGAAAAGTCAGTTCTGGTGCAAAAACAAGTGGTATGAATTGTCTCAGAAAAAAAAAAAAATCCAGAGGATTCGTAAGAGGCCAAACAGAGATGTCTTAAAACTGTCTAATAGATGCAGTGTGTGGAGGAAGGACACAGAAACTATTTTTCTGACAGAGTTTAACAGCTTTTGAAATAGGTCATAGAGCTGTTTGTAACAGCAGATGATGGGACTCAGTCACCCAGGAACTGCTCTGCCTATGGCCCTGCACAGCTGTTGTGTCGTAGGGCAGAGATGCTGCATCCCTCATGCTGTTTTGTCATCAGAGCAAAATTACTCTGCTCTTTAAACTGTTTTAGTAAACACAGACTAAATGTTTTCTTTTGCCTTCACAGATTTCTTGTTAATCTTGTTCCTCTGGTGTCCTGGGGAGATGCTGTAGTCCAGCCAAAGGACCAACGCCTTCTATGCTTTATCCTCTATTTTTTTCCAGCATCATCTGACACTGCCTCTGAATCTACATATCTGCTATTCTCTCTTCTCCTTTATCTCCCTGTTCTCCCATCCCTCTCATTCTTCCTCCTTATTCCTTTTCTTCTGATCTGTACTACACTTGCTTGATCTTCCCTGTCATCCTGGATCTCTGACTTCACCTCACAGCTCTCCTCTTACCACCATTCACTGCTTGCCACCCACATCTTTCTGAAGTGAGGTTGATAGTACTTACCTGCAAACTGGTATTACATGAGAATCTCTACCTACCAGATTCTGCATGGAGAGTGTGTCTAACAACAGCATCATAGAATGGAGAACATAAATTAAACAAGAGCAGATATACACTGACACAAAGTGTGGCTTGAGTGATTACAACTGTTCATTTCTATGAATGAAAAATTAAAGACTCCAGAAAATTGCAAGACATGTTGGAGAACACAGAAGCAGCACAGATGGATTAAGGAGGACTTTCTGCTTGGGTATTTGCTTTCTTTTTTGAAGTGTTGGCCTTCTAGTTGCAAAGAGTCTCAGTTCTTTGCTACATGGCTCTTTCTATATGCGACTGTTGTCTAGTGTGCAGAGAGGGTTTAATTAGATGCCAGCATGCTCACTAAAGGGCCTGCTCTGAAAAACGTGTCATCTGAAAATCAATCAGAAAAGCATAATGATTACACACCCTAAAGTGGCCACTTTAAGGTAAAATCTAGTCAACTGGATGCTCTTTAGGTTCTGCTGTCTCTCTGTGTACTCTAGTGATAATGTAGATGGCCACACACAGACAATTACACTTAACCTATTCATATGCAAAGTATCATTGAAGATGCCAAAGGGTATCTCAGATGTTTCTACAGGAGTAGTAGACACTACACAGGATCCACTGTGGACTTCAGACCTTCTGAAAAAGGCAGAGTCCTCTAGGACATCTTTAATGGCACTGAGGTTCTGCATGCAGGCAGCAGAATCAAGGTCTGTGTCTTAAAATGGAGCTGGCTCATCCCTGAGAAGGCTTACAGATAAAATAAAGATTTTTATGTGTGGCTGAAGAAACCAAAGAAGATGCTTTTGCAATCTCCATAGCTCTAGTGCAACACTTGCAACTCAGTATTGATTATCCATTAAGAACACCACATAACTGGAAAAAAAGGAAACATTCATATCACCAGAGGAGCAAAAGCAAAGCCTGAGTGAAAAAATGATAAAAGTAGGCAACTCTTAATTGATTTATAACACAAGATACAGTGGCTTAAGACTTTCATACTGTAAGTAAGAAAACAGTGTTAGAAATGGCCTAAACTGAAATAAGACCGAATTTGAATGAAAACAAAGTGTTCACTGTCTCATTCAATGGATCAAAAGTTGCACTGATCAAATACCTCTGACTTTGCACATTATGTCCAGAAAATTTAATCTGAGTACAGCTAGACTGGAAGATTGCTGCCTGACAAATGCTTTTTTTTCTTCCCTCTTAATGGAAAATTTCAGCTCCGTTTTCTCCTGTGGTCCAAAACATCCTCTACTTTCCACCCTGTGAGATGACAACAGTGCTCAGCTGTCTTTGGCCTGAATTATGGTGCCATGCCAGAAAGTATCTCAAGTTGTGAAAAGTCTTAAATCAACACATTCTACCACTGTAGAGTGAGGAAAAACAGTTCCTAAACCATATGAAACATTCATGTCTAGCATCGCGTGAGATACCATCTGCTTCGATCAAACCAATGCAGAGCTGATAGTGACACAGAAACACAATGGATAAAAAGTAGGATGATGTGACTCGAAAATTCATTGTTTCATGACCTACAAAAGACCACTATAAATCCAGGAATCTGTGCTTCATGAACAATTAACTTTTCAAACAAAGGAAAGTCTGAAAGAGAAATATTGATACTTCGGGTCTGTTATTAGGAAAATCATAATGTCTTTCAGATAAAACTGTGCCTCTTGTGAAGGCACTGACAATTTAATTGCAATCTGTTACTTGCCTAAAAAATAAAGTATGCCTCCCCAGCCAAAAAAAAAAAAAAAAAAAGAAAAGAAAAAAAACCTACCAAGCAAGGAGTTCTACAGCCAGAAGTCTAAACAAAGGGCAAATCCTGCTGCAGTACTGTGATTTCTCACCATTTTATATTTACATCCCCAGAAGTAAAAATGTAGTTTTTTCCCTAAAAGCCACTGTTCACATATTACAGAGACTTGGGAGACCTGATTTTTTTTCTCCTGCCAGAGCTGCTTTTCTGATATATGACCTTGAGACAAACATTTTGCTTCTGTTACTGCTTCCCCTTCCACTTCCAGTTTCTACCAGACAGAGACGGTTTTAGTGTGCCTTATACAATGGGGCCTCTAGGTACTATTGCAATGTAAATAGTGGCAGCACAGGTGCAATTGCGAGTGGAATATGACTTTTATTATCCAGTTACAAGGTCACCGTTGGGTGAAAGGAATGCTGCATAAAACATTACTGAGCCATTAGCCTATGGCTGCCTCGCAATTATATAATAATGTTATTTCAAACGCCGGGAAAGTACCTGAGGCTCTCTCAAGCTTGCCAGGTTTGCAGCACTGCAGAGCACCGAGGTAAAACGGCCACATGCAGGTGAGGATGAACAGAGATGCTTAAACTGCCAGGGCTTTCCCCATGTTGTCCCTGTTGTTTGCAATTTACCCATTCCTTTTCTCAAGGTTAAGCATCATGACACCTTGGAAGATAAGGAAATATAATATACAGCTCTGTGGAGGGGAAAGAAGAAGGAGGCAGAAATGAAATGGCTGCCTTGGCGTGGCAGAGCTGCAAACAAGACCAGAGTAATCTCCATTCCCTCGCTGTGCTGCGTATCTTGTTTCAAAACTAAAATGCTACCACTTCAACAGCAGTGTCAGTCACACAGTATGGGCTCTGCATAGGCTTTGAAAAACAGGGAAAAGAGCATAAAACGTTCCGGCCCACTTAATTTGAAATCTGCCTATAATAAACCCTTGGGAACATGTAAAACAGACAGGTCAAATTACATAGTTACACAAATATCAATAGATTTCTGGCATTTAGAAATAAAAGGCTTTGATCTGTTCAATTTAAAAGTGCCTAAAACATAAATACACTATGCTAAAAGCTAACATTAGATGTTTTTCTTTTTGTGTTTTCCAAAAGCTTAGCTAGAGACAATTTTTATACAGCATGACAAAACTTTGCCTTAATAATACAAACATCTATGCACAAGTAATTTGGTGCAGTGTGCCATTGCAAAATATTTTATATTCAGCAAAATGACAGTTCTTAGCTAGCTCTCATGCACAGAAGTCCTTAAAGAAACAATGTATTGCCCTTTAAAAGCTCCTCTCTATTCCTCACTTTCCCATCTGTCTTATTTATAGCTCTCTCCTTTTGTAAAGCCCTTCAACATCTATGAATGAAAAGCACTCATAAAAACTCTGTGTGAGCCAGGATTTGGAATCAGCAGCACTTATGGATGTTATGCATATGAAGAAAAGACTTTGGTGCAATGTTCCAGTGTTCAAAATCAACCCTACATCAGTGTCCTCATCAACAATTTTGGTTTAAACCACTCAAAGTCTGTATAAATGCATCAAAATATCCCTTAGCCCTCCTTCCACTTATTTTAGCAGGCATTTCACTGTGTCCGTGAGCAGGGATCCTCTGTTTTCCCCCACTGCACAAATGGCTTTCTATGGGCCTCTTCAGCAGCTCCAGCCCTTTTGGAAAGCAGAGTTTATTCCTCCCCTCCTCCTTCAGCCTCCATTGAGGAGGAGGTCTGTGGCAGGGACTCGATGCCATAGAATGTCAATGTCAGAAGTGGCCTTTCTCATGGAAATCAGGCATGGGAGTCCAGCATTGTTCTGTGCAAGAAGGAGAGACACTGCTGATATTTTCCTCTCGCTTTCTGGGAGATTATATTTGAACCAATGAGCTCTGGTTCTCATATGCCTTGCAAGTGCCAGATCCTTCCTCTGGAGAAGGAGATAATTTTTCCATCTCCTCCCTCACCTACATTGTTGCGCCATCTCCTCTTCATCACATCCCTATAGTTGTTATGGGATTATCTTGATATTTTTAAGATTTCATGGATAAAAATGCCAAATCTGTGGATTTGACATGAATTTACTCATGCTAAGGTCTGTATTTATCTATCTCAATCTTTGGCACGCAAGCACCAATTACACCATTTGACCTCCTGGGAGAAAAGGAAGCTCTCTCTTCACTGAACTGAAGTACAACAGGAGCTATAAAGGAAACACCTTCCCTGCAGACGTGCTGGTTGTCATATTGATGTACCTCTGCTGGCATGTTTATTTATGTCCTTCCCAAGAATCTGCTGTTCAAAGCCTTCCTCATAATGTCACTTGAGGGATTTTCCTGGTTGCTGCTGACTTTCCAAATTCACAGCCCTGCAAGCCAGTCACAGGATCATGATTTGGAGACTGGAAATCTCCAGAATCATTATGCAAAGCCAGCAGATCCACAAACAGAATCTCTGAGGAGAGCTGGTGTTACCTTCACTGGGGAGGTCAGCACACTGCACCTCTATGAGAGCTGCTTTCCACCTGAAAGCTTCTTCTCTGAGTATCACCAAATTGGAGTGTTTTGCTGCCACTCAGACTTTCAAGGCCCATCTGGATGTGTTCCTCTGTGACCTGAGCTAAATTGTATGGTCCTGCTCTGGCAAGGGGGTTGGACTCGATGACCTCTTTGGGTCCCTTCCAACCTCTGACATCCTGTGATCCTGTGATTTGAGGAAAGGCTGAGAGCAGGAGCTGTTTAGCTTGGAGAAGAACTTCTACTTTGAGGGTGGAAGAGCACTGGAACAGGCTGTGTGGAAAGGTGGTGGAGTCTCTCAAGGCTCTCGAGCTACATGGCCTGCTTTAGGTGATCCTGCTCTGGCAGGAGGGTGGGGGGAGGGTTGACTTGATGATTTTCTGAAGCCTCTTCCAGCCCCTGCCATTCTCTGGTTCTGTGACATGAAACAAGCCATGTCACAAATTCAGTGACAGTTAAAAAGCTCCAATTATTAAATCTCTACCTTAATATGAGCAAGACCCAGCCCACATATGAATTCACATTGCAGATCCTGGTCTTACCATGAAAGGATTTAAACTGGTTTGCTAATGCCCAGGAAGAAAGGTATCATGCATTTCAAAGGCAGGGAAACTGTATCCATGCCTTTTTATCCACCTTCAGGAAGGGTTTGGTGAATATATCTCAGTAGCTACTTCTGATGAATATTGCATTGTATTTCTGAATGAATATTTCTTATTAAAAATCCTTTGAAACTATCATTTTGGAGCTTTGACAGATATGTGGCACATATAAAGTACACAGTGCGTTCTACACGTAGGGTAGATGAAAGACACAGTGTGACTGCTAATTGATTGTGTATTTAAATAGCATGCCTGCCAACTTATCTCAGCTTAAAGTCTACAATACATAAGATACTGTTAACACATGCACACCTTTTATGAAACAAGGTACAAATTCAAAGAGTAATACACCGACCTTGCACAAATTGTGTGCGGTGTGCACAGAACCTTTTTGCAGCTTAAGTATTAAAAAAAAAAAAGACACACGTTGTGCACCGAGGCACTGATATGTGCAGCTTTCCGTGTTATACGTATTATGATATCCATCGTAAAATAAATGCAACTGTCTATGTGTTTCCTTAACAACAGAAGCATGCTGTTAAGTTGTGAGACTGAGGAAGCAGCACCAGGGGATAAGGAAGAACACTAGGGGTGAAAAGGAGTGGGCAAATTAATGGCACTGACTTGGCCTGTGTATGTGTACAGAACAAAAAGGCAGTATTTAATATGCCAAAGCTTCCTTTCTCCCTCTGGAGTGGGGCAAAGGACTCGTTTCCTTGAGGAGTGTATATAAGCACATGTCCTCCCTCCTTTGCCCTTATCTTTCTTCCACAGGATTAGAGGGTTTTGCTTTAACACACTTGCTCTGCCCCAGGCTCCATTGCAGCCATGACCAGCATTCTTCCACTCCTACTCTCTCTCCCTGTTTCTGTTCCTGCTGCCAACACCTTCTTTACATGAATCATAGAATGGTTTGGGTTGGAAGAGACCTTAAAGATTATCTAGCTCCAATATCCCTCTCATGGGCAGGCTACTTTCCACTACGCCAGGTTGCTCAAAGCCCCATCCAGCCTGGCCATGAATACTTCCAGGGACGGGGCACAACTGCTCTGTGGAATGTTTTAGTGCCTCACCACTCCAAAACAACTTCTTTCTTACATCTAATTTAAAGCTGTCCTTCTCCAGCTTAAAGCCATTACTCCTTGTCCTAACACCACAGCATTATATCCTCCAGGTTTCATACATTTTGATGCCCGTGCCCCTACAGCGCAGCCGGCAGCCCACAGAGTGCACAGTAGAGCGCACACACTGCAGTACACAACTCAAGCCACACAACCTGCACGACCAGGGCGCGCACGGTCCAGCGGCCGGCCGGCCGGAAGCGCCCCGGCGAGCACGCTCATTGGCCACCAGCGAGACACCCCCGCCTCTCCCTGTGGCACGTGCTGGCGCGCGTACGTGCGTGCGTGAGGACGGGCCGGGGGAAGGTGGGGACGGCGGGGGCTAGGGGGTGGCAGGCGCGCGCGCGCGAGATGGAAGGGGGCGGGGATTTGTTGCCATGGGAGTGACGTCAAAGTGTGTCGGGGACAGGGAGCCGGAGACACGGAAAAGGTCAAACTAAAGGCGAGGTGGGAGACGCGGGAGTCAGCGGCCCGGGGCTGTGCCGGGCCAGAGAGCTTGGTGGGGCCCGCAGACCGAACGAGAGAGGTGGCTGCGAGCAGGGTCCGCGAGCAGGCCGGGGTCGGACGAGGCAGTCCTGGTGAGGAAGCTCCTGAGCTACCCGCGATGGAGCTAGCCGCCCCCCGCCGCCTCCCCTCACAGGTACGGGGGAGCGGCGCCCCGACGGGGTCGCCTAGCTGTGCAAGGCGGGCTAGGCAACAGGCCGTGGCTGGGAACAGGCCGTGGCCTCGGGCGGCAAGCGAGGCGCGGGGCAGTGGCCAGGGCCCTGTCTAGGGCGGTAGGACGGGGGCAGGGAAGCGCCCTTCCTGTGCCGAGGGTGGAGGGGTGCCCTGGGCAGCGGAATGTGGGGTAGGTTTGCAGGTTACCGTTCCCTAGCGATGATCAGTGAGCCTAGGGAGGGAGCTCCCCACTCCCTTGAGCTTTGCGGAATGGGACGGGGCTCTAAAGGCGAGGAGAGCAGTTCGGCAAGCGTTTACTGTGTCTTCCCTCCTATGCCCGGGGTCTGTTTCATACCGTAGAGCCCTTGGGGACTTTGCGCCCTCCGTCACCGTGCTTTGACCTCTGTGACCTGGGAACAGAAGTTGACCTTTTACTTTTTTTTTTTTTTCCTTTCTGCTTTTTTCTCGTGAGTTGTAGAGACTTCTGCCCCCAGCTTTGCATAACTTGTCTCCCGAGTTGACTGTCCCTTCATCCCTGCACTTTGCTCTTGCCCGGTGGTCTGTAGCATGAGGGTGTAAAACTACTCAAGGACTCGTTTTTGTTTCTCTAGTGAGAGAACTGAATAACGAACAAGCCAGGCTACTCAATCATACATATGTGTGCATATATGTGTATCTGTCTTTTTTTTAACCACATCAGCCCAGTGCTAAAGTATCATTCTTTGATAGCATAGAACAAGGCCATTGGATGTGATTTTTTTTTTTTTTAACCCCAGAGTGAAGTTGCTATTAGGATGCAGAGTTTGAATGCCACTAGCAGTCTGATGTCTTTTCATGTTTAAGGAATAATTTATAGAAGCAGCAGTGACTCATTAATAGAAAGTACTAGTTGCATGAAGGCAAAATTAGGTGAAGTTTCTTACTTTACCACAAACTTAACTCTGTGACCTTGGACCAGTCTTACTGCATCAGTCCTCAATTTACTTATGAATTGGGAATATGGTGCTTTCCAAAAACATACTGTGCATAAATACACTCACTTTGAAATGTTTATCTGCTGTAGTAATAGCAGGTAGTTAGTAATGTTATTTTGACTATAAAAGGATAGAGGCTCTACCTAGGATGCAGTTGTTTTGCTTGAAGAATTTTCCTACTGTAGCTGCTCCTGTATGAAAATAGGCGCTTACTCAAAAAGATGTTTAATAACCTGGGATATCGCATGATCTGAAAGTCATCTTATACCTCACATTTTTACAGTGTGCACCGATACGCTTTGAAAGAGCTGTCATTCCACAGTGCACATAGTTTGTAGATGTGTTTCTCTTCTGTTTGTCTAGAAAAAAGCTGTTGTCCTCTTCCACTGCTAAGGAAACCTTGTGAGTTTCTAATGTGGTTGGTTAGCTCTGATAGTTAACATCTTTAAGCTATATGATCTTAGATTTGGTGTTTTGGTAGAGAACTGGAAAAGAGGTATTCTGATACAGTTGATTTAATGAAGAAATTACTTTTTGGCTCTGGTTAGTGACTCGCTCTGATACCTTTCAGTTGTACTTGCTGGGGCTGGGTAGTTGCATTAACTCCATGCAATCTTAGATTACCTCTGTATTTGAAAGAATATATTAAAGGGATTGACAGTAAGTTCATGACATGTAATGAAAGGTAAACTGGGTAGTTCAGTTTTAGGAATGGTATTTTCCCTCAACCTTGTTTGATGCTGTGTATAGAGAATCAGATGTGTAAGTATGCCATAGGCAAAAGTCCCAGTGCTGGAAGTCTAGAACTGTTAAGGAGTTACCTCTTATGGTTGGTTCACTGCTCTGAAGTGGTGTGCAACCACTGCTGTAACAGATGAAAGCAGCCAGGCACAGAGCTGGTAGCTCCTGCTGCTGTGCATACTGGCCTGAATGAGCAAAGTTTTGTCTTTACAGTTTTGNTTCCCAAACAGGATAGCTTTTTTTTTTTTTTTTTTTTTTTTTTTCATCTTCTGTAGAAGGGTTTCACCAGGAAGAAGCATTGACTGTCATAGGGATTTTTTTTTAAGTAACTTGACCTATGCTTTCCTCACTTGATTCTACTCAAGTTAATATGCAACTTCCATAATTGGTTTTAATATTACATAGGAAAGCTGTTATGTGTTGAGAAGGAGGTACACACCACAAGTTGGGGCTGTTTGATGGGGTTTTTTTTCAACCAAACTGAAAGCCGCTCTGGTAAAATGGCACTTCATTGTTAAGTCATAATAAATAGGTGCCCTGGAAAAACCAAATACTTACCCTTAGGCACCTCTGATATATTCAAGCAGGGCTTACTGAGTAACTACTTTAAGTCTCATTGACCTTAGTAGGTTTGCAGAGGTTATATTTTAAAACAGATAAGTTATGCTTGGACCATTTTTTTCGGTAAGTACTTGTGTATATAATTACATGCTTTTTCCAGTTCTCCATTACATTTTGTTTTTCTTTAGATTCTTGCTCACAAGGGCTACAGTAAATCTAGAATATTTTTGGCTTTTTTAAATCTTATCTTAATATTAGGAAGAAATGTGTTTTTTTAAAAACAAGTTCCTTTTTAAGATCTCAGTAAAACAGAGCAAAATGTGAGGTTTTGCAAACAGTTAGAAATACCAGGTTTAGGATCAAAGAAACTTGGCCAGTGCAGCACAAATGTATATGAGTGACATCAGCATTTTCCTGAGCCATTTCTGCTATTCACTTCTGTTGGTTCCCAGCAGTGCCTTGTCTTATGTAAGCTTGCACTGTACATCCTGTCCTGCTGTTCTCATGCATGAAAATTCATTGGCGTTATCTTACTGTAGGTTTTAAGAGCTGGATGCTTGTTGTCTCAAGTGTCTACATGCAAATTTCTTAAAAGCATGCCGAAGAGATCTATGCCAGGAGCATAATTCTGTCCCTCTAGGAGACATCAGAGGAATAACTTGAGAGTAAGACAGAACTTGTGCTACTCCTTTTGGTAATGGGGATTGTAACTGAAGTTATGTGGCTATGGAAATGATTGTGAGGGGGATTTTACTGGACAGAAGTCTTATCTGTGTCTTACATAGATGAAATGCTAATGCAGTTTTGATGGCTGATGATAAAACAGCTATGAAAACCAAAGGACACTAAAGTTTCACCAGAAGCTTCAATAATGCTAAGACCAGAAAATAAAAGCTTTTATATGCCATTACTCTGCACTTCTTGTTGCAAAATCTTTGAGAAGAGTTGTGCTTTCAGGTGGTGACACTTCAAACTCTTCTTGTAGTTAGCATTTAATCATATATAAGGAAGATACTGTCAATTGATGTCTGAAATTGAAGCAAACCCTCTGAAAACCCAACATTCCTTCTTGGTTTCTTTTGCTTGCTAAACCTGGCTGAAACTTGCTGACATAAAAACCTGTAGTGATGCACTGTTTGTAGTTTAATTCTATGTAAGTTGGGCACCTTTAAATAATACATAATGCTTCATTAAAAAACAACCAACCAAAATAAAACAAAAAATCCCCATGATTCTTAAATGTACTCTAGTCTCCTAGTGCTCTGGTGGTGGGAGTGAGCCAAATTCCTGCTTGCCTCTCTTCCTGAATGTAGTTGTCCTTGTCTGGCTTCATGATTTCTTTTGAACAGCTGGAAAGTTTCCTTATGGAGTCATGTACATGACTGTAGAAGATGTATAGCTCAGCAGTGGAGTTGTATACAGAAGGGAAGAAGAGTTGATGTGGAGAAGTGCACCTGGAGAGGAGTGCTCATGTGGCTTGTGGTAGTAGAGTGTTCATTTCCCTTGCGACTTTCCACAAATATGTGCCATACTGGAAGAAAAAAATTCTCATTGCAATAAAGAATCAGGTGGAATATAAGACATAACAAGGAGACTGGTTATCTGAAAAGGAACAGGTGCAGTGCTTTGACACTTAAAAGTTAAACAAATTCCTGCAAGTGAGCTGTTCTTGCAGAGTTAAAGAAATGTATTGGCAAAACATCTAAGAGCAGCTTGAATTTTCATTTTGAGTAGGGAATTGAATTATCATTACTGCTTTTATCACACAAATCTAGGAATGTGTGTGCTTTTGTTATTTTTGGAGGTTATGCAAATCTGGTTTTAAACTATATGCAGGAAAATGGACAACAAAGCAGTTGTTTTAGAGTAAGTTTTTAACAAGTAAACCTTGTTAAAAAAAATAATTCAGAACACCTACTGGGCACACATTCAGGATTCCATTACATTGTATCTTACTGCTTTACAGATAGTTATGTGAATATGAAAGCTAATTTATGTTGTCACATAAACCTTCCATCATTGTTGGCATCATCAATAGCCCTTCTATTCTGTAGATATAGGCAACTAAAATGTAGTCTAGATGGCTAAATCTGATAAAATATTTGTAAGAAACTTGGCTCTTGGAAAAAAAATCCTACAGGATGCAGTCAATGTCAGGTGTTTTGATACTTTAAAAACCCAAACAAAGCAGCAAATTTTTCTTATGTAAAGAAGCATGAAATGCCTTTGTTACTTTCTAAATTTCCAAGTAACATTTGGAGGTTCATTTGTACTTAAATGTTTTGTTGAAAACTCTATTTTACTTTTTTTGTTTCGCAGAGGAAGAAGAAACAAAACAGTGCCGTTAATATATTTATGAACTCTTAGCACAGAAGTTCCTGTTGTAAATCAAAAAAGCCAGATGGAGTTTTAAGCAACTGTCATGTACAACTTAGGAGATGAACATTCCTGATACTAATAAAAGGGCCAGATTGAAACTACATAATTAATCCCAACATCCTTTTCAACACATCATAAGATTTGGCTTATAACAGCCTTGGAGTTAATGGAGACAACTGTCAAGTTCTGTGAAACTGTGGATTGTTTGCTTGAAATAAAAATATCTGCCTCTGTATTCCTCTACGTATCTACTGGGGATTACTGCTCATGCTACAGTTTAAATGGGCTGTTTAAATGCTCTGTGGATAATGGCTGACTTGGTCTTGAATCTGTTTCCTGTTGTATGTCTGTAAATATATGGATTTGCATATTTAATATTTCATCTGCATACATAGATATACACTCCCTGCTCTTGAAAATATTTCTATATAGGGCTTTTTAAGTGTTACATGGCGAAATCCTATCTTCATTAGAGTTGACTTGAATATAGGACTGGGGAGCCCCAGGATCCATCTTGCAATTAAGTTTATCCACTGTATGTGTCAGTGACCTGGAAGAGCTGTGGAGGAAGGTGTTGGGGGAAAAAAAAACAAGCTTTTGAGATGGCACAGAGTCTGTGTCAGAGACAGACAGGAGGAGGAGTGGGCATATGGCAGTCAGTACAAAACAGGTGAATAATCAGATTGAGATCAAGCTGAATAGACTGTGCAAGTATGTGTTTGCATGATGCTTGCATTTATGGTTTAGTTAACATGATGGGAATTTTTGCTGTCGTGATCTATAAAACAGGTTAAAATCTTGTAGCTGGAAGCTTATGTATGGTGAAGGCATGGTTACCTTTGTCAGAGGGAATTTCTTGGGTGGATAGAAAGGTCAGCACTTGCAGAACTGTCAGAGGTTGAGAGCTGCAGGGTTAAAAATTAAGGACTAGAAAAAATGGTTATTCAAGCCTATAATTCTGATACCTCTTTATAAGCTCTCGGCAAGGCCAACTTGCTCTCCTTTCCTCCCCATCCAGCCATGTCTTGGTGGGAACTGTGCTATCTGGACAAACATGTAAAGAGCAGGCCTGTTTTAGGCCTATGGATGGCAGTGGGGATTACAGATTCAGTTTTGGGTTGGGGAAAATTTCAAGGGTTTTGCTATGATTTCTGCTTTGTAATTTTTTTCCTGTATCTCTCTATACAAAACGTAATTCTGTTCTTTCTCCAGTTCATTTGAGAGCTTCATTCTGTTGGCTTTAAAACCATGACAGGCCTAGAAAAACCTTTAAAAAAGTGTTCAGTTTTGTAGGCTTCACCAGCAAATTAATTCAGATCTGTCTGGTGTGCATAACAGGAATAATACCAAAATTACCTAAAATCTTATTGCCTAGATAAGTCTGTCATTGTGCAGTGCATATGTATTCTTTTTTTATTTTGAATAATCTAGAAGCTAGGAAGACACATTTGAAATAATTCATTTACATACTTTATCTGATTTGTTTGAAAACTTTTTTGGTAGTTGTTTAGTGTAACTGTCCATTGCCTGGCTTGATGATCTTTTCCAGATTGCTGCTTGGAGGCACTGCTGGGTGTGATGAAGGTACAGAAGAAAGGGGTGGTTGTACTGATGAGTGATTGATCCTGTAACACCTAGAACAACATGAAGGATTATTAGAAAAAAAATTCCAGAAATGGAGATCTCCTCCTCTACTGATTCTTGATTCAAAAAGGTCATAGTAGCGATTTATTTCTGTGCATATGCACAGAAGAGAGTGTATTGAGATTATTTTGATCAGTCTGTGAATAGTTGAGTCAACACAATACAATCTCAATCTTTCCTATTTATATTTGTTTAAAAATTTCCTTTTTTTTTTCTCTCCAGAGAATTTGGCAAGTTTAAACAGCAGTGAACTGGTTGAATTGAAGAATGCCCTACTACCCAGTAAAGACTCATTGCTTTGTCTGAGCTGGCAATGAAGGAGAAAAAACACAGCCCATGCTGCAATTTAAAATTTCATTCGTACAGATAAGTTTCCTATGCCTGAAGTTACCCTTTAATTACACCAGTTTGCACCTTGTGTACTGTCATTTTAGGATTCCTTGGTCTGAACGCTAGCAAAGAGTTTTAACAGCACAAGAAAATTGAGGAATTAGGCCTATATTTCTGCAGAAGTGAAGGTTAGAAATATAAAGGAAGAAAGATTTAAAAATTCACAAGAAGTGCCCTAGATAAGATTGTTTCATGTCTGAGGGCATGTTGAGTCCTGGGGGAATAAAGAAGCTAAGCCACTAGAAGGCTGATTAATTCTCATGTTTCACACTGAATCAACACAGTGTTAGATATCAAAGTGGTATTAGTGGAATTTGTAAGAACGTGGCCAGTTTACATAAAGAATACAGAAATAAATTAATCCAAAACAAATCTTTTGCTGTGTCAGAGCAGTGTGGAGAACGAGCATTGGAGGCCTAATAAATCAAATACTGGTTTAATAAATCAAAATGCCAGATGAGCCTCAGAGGACTTTATTCATTGACTGCATTGTTTTCTCTGCAGATAGAGCACAGTTGAGCCAAATGCAGGGTCATTATTCTTCAGCAGTTCCAAGTGTTTCCAAGTGTTGCGAGGACAGCACTTTCCTAAGCATTACCTTAACCTGCTCAGTTCAGTGCACTGACTGCATGCAGAAATCATAGTGTGAGCTCCCAGTTTTCAGTGAATGCTGAGGTATATTGTGTATCACTAATAACTGACACAGAAGGGCTTAAATTTGTACCTTCTAAAAAGTACTGTTTCCTAAAACTGATGCTTGGCAACAGAAGATATCCTGCTAACCCTCTGCAGCTTGGCAGAAAATTCTTATTGCATGAACTTCCTAAGCATGTATCTCAGGGTTTGGGCAGCTGGCCCAGAGTAGTTTTTTCTTTCTTTAGCCTTCACCAAGCTGTATCCTTTCCCCATATCCTCAGTACCTAGCAAACAGAATACTGAAATAGGAGATAGTCTTTAGGAAGACAAACTGGAGAAAAAAAAAAAGGTTAAAAGTCTAACAGGATGAAAACTGTTGTGGTTTAAGCAGATAATGACCTGTCTAGCTCTCTAGCTGCAGTTACCCAGAGTTTCTAAGGCATGTCTCAGCTGTTGAACCTGGAGAGCCAGTGCTCTTGGCAATAGTCTTGCAGCAGTGTTACCTTTGGTATGTAAGCTTAAGACAGTGTTATCAAGAGTTTTTCTTGACAGTGATTCTGTGAACCTAAATCTCAGATCTCCTTGTAGTTCTGTGAACCTAAATCTCAGATCTCCTTGTAGTTCAAGGAGAAAATCTGCATTTTCACATAGCCCTTTGCTATGGGATAACTAAGCTGTCTGCTGACAGGATCAGGCCACTTTCAGGTCATTGAAACAGTGGGAATGTTCTGGTATCAGGGAAGCTAGTTCTTCTGCAACCTGTCCCTCATTGGTGCTGAATATATCAAGGGAATATTTCAAGGAAAGCTAAGGTAACTTTTGAGATTTATGGAGGTTGGTATGCTGTATCTCTAGCCTTTACAGCAAAGAACTGATACCAAACAGAACTTGTCCTGTTTGGAACTTGAATCAGCTGTGATGTAAGGCAGATTCTTTAACAAGGACTCTTGTAATATTTGTTTCAAAATAGGCAGTATGTATTTTATTCTTCCATCCTGCTTTTTGTTTAAATTAGTCTGTAACTTGAAAAATCACTTGCCACGTCTGATCCAATGCTTCTAATATTAATTACAAAACAAATGTAGTAGTTGATATCCTCAGATATTATGTGATTAAATATTATTGTCTGCTATCATATTTTTCATTGATTTCAGCCTCTATGGCTGCTTTGAGTGCAAAAGCCTAGTCAAATCTTTACAAGTGATTTTTTCTTGGAATGTGATGACAAAATTACTTGTCTTGATAAACATACTAGTTGGATCAGGAGCTGCTAAGTTGGTGGTTCAGTTAAAAGTTGTGCCAAATATTAACTAGAAGCAGTAAAATCTTAGGAAAGTAAAATTAATCTATGTACTCAAACATCTCTTGGTTCTAACAACCTGATTAATATCGTGATTCTGTATGTTAATGTGAAGTTGTATACTGCAGTATTGGAGAGAAGTACTGGTTGATTTGTTGCTCCTTCTTACACAACAGAAATTTCAGTGCTAAGTTCCTTATTGATGTAGTTAATGACACCTGACTGCTTGCTTATGTATAAATTAAGAAATAAGACCTTTATTTGCACATCTTGAATTGCCGTTATGTGCAGTATTACTTTTAAATTTCTCCTAAAATACCAGGGACCCCAATAAAACTAAACCTATGTTGCAATTTTTAAAGATTCTTACAAGTTTTTGTTTTGTTTTGTTTAAAAAAAAAAAAAAGGGAATGTTCTCCTAGGTCAGCTGTTTTGGATGAAAATATGAATACTGGTTTCCTGTTCATTTATTGGTACGGTGCAGATCTACTGTTGCAGAATTTTCCTGACTAGTTTAAACAGGTTATAATGTGTTGTCAACTTGAACTATGTGGCTCTCTGCTTCAGTCTTTCTTTCATCCATTGTATCAAGAAGTTATTTTAGTTGTCTAGTTAATATTTGCACAGGCAGGACTTTCAGATTATTGGAGACTGAAGCACTGTAGTGTACAAGTTATTGGTAACTCAGTTTCCTGTCTTTTTAAAACAACTGTTTGAAGTTGGAAAATATCATTTTAGTTTGAGGAATTTTACCTGCAAACAGTGTTGTAGCTAAGTTGGAATTGCAAAAGATTAAATGTGATAATTCATTGACCTATAGAACTTGACAAATAATGCCAGTTATGGTACCAACTTTCTTGCACTTACGTAGAGTCTAAAGCAACTGATCTTTCTTGTGGTTTTGTGGAAGGGTAGTGAGTTTTGGTGTGTGGTTGGTGCTTGAATTTATTTAGTACAAAGCCTTTATTTTCAGCATTTCCTTAAGTACACCTTTATTGGTTCCATTGTACAAACTGCACATGAAATTGATTTTATTCTTCAAAACATAATTGATTCCTTTAAGGAATTTCCTGATGTTTTTGCACCGTTTCTGTTAAGATAATATGGTTTCCATTGACTTTCCTTGAGATACAACAGGTCCAAAAAACTGGCTGAGAGTTTAGGTTTGGTCACTCAGGTTAAAAAGAAATAGAAGGATCACAGAATAACAGAACAGGAGAGTTTGGAAGGGAATGTAGAAGATCATCTAGTCATTGCTAGACCAGGACCACTTAAGGTAAATCATTCAGGAATGTTTCCAGGTGGCTTTTTGAATGCCTTCAGAGATGGAGACTCTACAACCTGTACAAAAAGTTGTGTGTCTGTAACAAGCACTGTCAGTAACTTGTCCAGTACTTAAAGGTAGGCAGTGTAGAAGTGGTTGAGGAAAACATCTGATATACAAGATGGTCAGTCTTAAAACACTTTGAGAGTTTTCTTCAGTTGCCTAACCCAGTTTCTTTGGGTTCTGAAAAAACAATCAGAAGTGGTGATACCTGTTGTGGAAAGCTGAATGAAGATATCTTTCACCAGGTATACAGTCTTAAGGACTGTATCATGTGTTATTAACAGAGTGTGACAGAATTCCTGTGAAGAGCCACACATATACTTATTTTTGTTTTTGTAAACACATCACTGTTCATATGTAAATGTAATTACTTAAATTTTAAAAAATATTTTTTGCTTTGTTTTGGGAAGATACCTGGCTTAATGAGTTTTGATTTGGGACTGACCTTAAAACCCTGATAAAATTAAGTTGATAATGTAGAAAGTTAAGATTTAATGATGGGATTTGTGTGGGAGCTCTACCTTTGGCCTTGGCTTGCATCTCTCCTGCAAACTTTTCTGCAGAGCCGTACCCTTGACCTAATGAAGCAACTCATGATCATGTGTGAGTAGCTGGCCAGCCACCAAAAGAGGATTGAACCACAAACTTTGTTAGAGGTTTTCACAAATATTTTTCAGTAATATTATTATTCAGGAAAGTATTATACTGCCAAGTTCTTCAGGGGAGGTTTTGCCTTAGGTGCTTGAGATGCTTCTGACTACTCTGAAACTTTTCTGTTTATTCTCACATTCTTTTGGTTTGTCTTTGCCTCTGCAAGGTCAAAATGCTTTGTGGGACTCATCTGTACTCTCCACATACCAGCAGGTGGAGCACTGGTAAGATAACACAGACTTCTGACTCCCTCCAGCATTTAGGAAAAGCAACTACCATGTAACTCACGTTCAGTTGACTATTACGGAGGTCGAGTCTGGCAGTTTGGCATAGAAGTCTGTGGGAAGGGCTCCATGTGAACTTGCAGTGTTAACAAAAAATGGTAAAGGATGGTTTTCAAACTTGTGGCTGGAATTCACTTTGCAGAAAGTGAAGGGCAACTACTTGTTTCTCAGCTGGTTTATTTTTTTCAAATGTCATGTTTCCTGTTGCAAGGCATGGAAATACTGAAGCTATGTCTAAATGATTTTCAAGTTGAGACAGCCTATAAAGGAGCATGCTTCTGCCAGATTAATTTTCGTTGTTGTTCACTGTCTATGTACACCTCACTCAGTACTCTAACCAAGATGAAATGTTGGTACCAGAGACTACCTTCTTTTTCTGGGAGGGTGGTGGGAACAAGTTTCTGTTGTGGTTAAACAATTCATTTGTATTAATTTAACACGAAAACATGGACCAAAACCTTCCTCTTGGTGCAAGAATTATTCTGCCATCCAGTAACTGACATGACCTACCTGCTGTAGCAGAAAACTGATCTTTTTTTTCTTCCCTTTTGCAACATTAGCTTGCACCTAGTATAGTAGTTGTCCAAGTAACTTGCATCATGAAATTGTAACATTTCTGTAAAAGTGGAGGAAATAAATCTCTTAGCTGGAAGACAGAGATCACTACTAGTCTTTTCCCCAAAAGTATTCTTAACCATATTCGTTTTAAGTCATCCTGAAAGTGCACTAGTAGTCAGACACTGCAGTGTGAATAATCACGTTTTCAGAATGGTTGTTGTGCAACAACCTCCCTTGTTAAGATAATTGTAAAGCAATACTAAATTACACTGAAAGATGTTTTTACTGTGCAGGTGTTTTCTGTTTGAGGTGGGATGATTATCTCAGCTGCATGTATTGTTGCATTTGTGCATGACTCTAGTTTGAAAGCATGCATAAAATTTAAGTGTTTTGGTTCTGTAACTTAAAATGCAGCTAAGAAAAATGTGCAGGTCATCTTTGGATGAAACAATCAAAAAGTGTGCTTCTAGACTTTGCTAATGCATTTGGTTTATGGCTGTTTAGATCATAGGCAGGACTAGAGCTCGTTTTTTAGTGACATCCCCTGTGATATATGTGGCTTGAACGTTGTCTTAAAGACAAATGGTTTTGTTTTGCAGATCTCCTTTGGCAGTGTACTACTCACTAGTGTGGCCATAGGATGGGGTTTTTGGTGGGTTGGTTTGTTTGTGGTTTGGTTTTGTTAGGTTTTTTTTTCCCCAGATAAATACATCTGTTAGTTACCCAGGGGGTGTGAGAAACACCAGTCAAAGAAAGGAAGAGTTCATTTTATCTACTACACTTATTGATGAAATTGAGTACCTCTCATTTTTATAATTCAAGGTTTACTGAACCAAGAATACTCAAAGCAGGATTTTAATATCAAGTAATAATCTAGATTCCTCCTTCTCTAAGCTATTCTGTCTGATGCATTGAATTGTTACTTCATCTCTGAAGTCTCAGGAGTGACTTGTAGGAACCAGTCATGCTCCTAAGTTGGTCCTGAACTGTTTGTTTACTTCAATTGGTTTAATTCTGATTGTCACTAACGCTCTGCATTTGTAGTGTAACAAAAGAACAGTATGATGGATCATACTATATCTTCTATATTTAGCTGTGATATCAAAACTGAAATGAGACTTGTTAGGGAGAAATAAGACACTTAAAATCTGTCGCCTATGCTTAAATGTAAGGCATCCAGATGTCCTTATGGAATGCTTTAGTGACACTTCTAAAATTTCATGTTCATTATGTCTTCTGGGAAACATTCTACTGGGATTTTAAAATTAGAACAAGCTTTCACAAGCTAAGTGAAAATATCTTTCATATTGCCCATTCTTAAAGATATTGGCATAAAATTACAATCTTGAAGGTTGTTTGGTTTTTTGTTTGTTTTTTTTTTTTTTTTTCTGGAGGAACACAGTGTGATCTATAGAGGTGATCATGGGATAGTGTTTGGCAGCATCTTAAAATTCAGTAGGCTTAGATAGTCAATTTCTATTTTCACCAGTTTTGGTGTTTTTTTGGTTTTTTTTTTTTCATTATTTGGCCGAAGCTGATCAAAATAGTTTTAACATTAAGTATTTGTAA
This sequence comes from Psilopogon haemacephalus, assembly GCA_013396835.1. NCBI lineage: Eukaryota > Metazoa > Chordata > Aves > Piciformes > Megalaimidae > Psilopogon > Psilopogon haemacephalus. The sequence continues at coordinate 103,887 of VWZI01020597.1, read as the reverse complement.
TTTCAGCACTACTGGAGCTGCTAGCACTATAGTCTATTGATAACACCTGGCTATTTATAGGAAAGTTGGTACTGATGTCATCTATGGATAATTCTTTTTCCAAAGGCTTATTGACTTCATGTCTGAGGATAATTATATAAACAAGGCTATAATTGCTGGAAGCATATCACAGGAATTAATGAGATCATGGTTGCAATTACAGTGGTCGGAAGAGATGTCTGGAGGTCTCTGGTCCAACCACTTGTTCAAAACACAGCTCTAACTAGCATTTGATGGTGTCAGCCACTACTTTGCCCCCTGTGAAAAGCCCAAAGGACAGAGAATTCATAGCCTCTCTGGGAAGCCTCTTCCTGAGCTTCACTACACTCCTAGTAGAAAAGTTTTTTTGTCATGTCCAGGTTGAATTTTCTGTGGTGCCTTTTGTGGGTATTGCTGCTGCTTATTATGTCTGCTAGTGCTAACAGAGTTTGTCTGAACTGTCTTTAGAGTTTCCAACTTGGTAGCTGTGGGCAGCTCTAAGAGGGTCTTTATTTGCAGAGAAAACAGGCCTATCTCCCTCGGTCTGTCCCTGTGGGTGATGCCCAGTACTGGACCTTCCCTTCTGTGCAGTCCACTATGGGGTTTGCTTTCTCTGCAGTGAGATGTTGGCTCACATTTTGATTGGCTTTTGCCCCAGCAGCTGAGTCCTTTCCAACCAGGCTGTTACTCATCCACCTCTCCCAGCCTGTGCTGGTGTATGGGATTGTTCTTCCCTGGATGCACAGCTTTGAGCTTTTTCTTCTTGAACCTGGTAAGTTGTTTTTTGTCCCCATCCTGGGGTTTATCCTGGCATGACTGTATTGGTAGAAGTGCTGCCATTCACTGTGTCATTCCTGTCTTCTCTGCCCCCTTCCACTGCTGAGGGTGTACTCTGTATCATCTTCCTGGTTGCTGATGAGTTTGTGTGGAGCCCTGTGTTGACTCCAAGGATCTTTCCTTGCCAGCTTGCAGGATATTCAGGCGTTGGTTGCAGCCATGTGAGGCAGAGACCTGACCAGTTTTCCAGTTCAGCTTCTTTATGTCCATTGAGCTTGGGCTTCCTGTCATGTCCCACTCGACCCAAGAGGGAGGAGGGGAAAAGGGAGTGACTCAGATTTGATGATTTGCTTGGGCTGAATTAAGGAGGCTTACACTATACAGAAAGAGATTTAATTAACTGCCTGACTAAAGTTATGTGTGTGTATAATGAGTCTAAAAGAAAGGAGTAGAGGGAGTTAAAGATCTGGATCATCACCCAGGGTTCCAGTGACGTCTTGCTTTCTGTATTTCTTGGGTCTTCACTGGTCGTACACATTGGTCACTGTGTTCAAGGCTTTTCTATTCCCTGTCAAGAGAGTTGTTGTTTGATTGCTTCATGAGGTATTCCTTAATTTACTGGAAGCACTGGAAGGCAGCGCCTCCCAATGTGCAAAGGGAGAAGGGCAGCTTTAACCCGCTCCACCAATTGAGTTGGGGGTCATAAATACCCTGTGTTTTATTGCCCTTTTCACAGTGAGCATCAGATTTCCTTATTTCAGTGGAAAAAATGCTAACTTGGCAAAAGGGCAAGGCCATCCTTCCTCCAGTGCATTCTAGACTCTCCCAAGTTGGCATATTTCTTTCCTTGTCTTAACCATGAAGCACCTGCTTGCATTAAATGCAAGGCTATTGCCTCGTGTAGTGCTTGAGACACTATCTCATTTCGATCAATCTGACACTTCCTTAACTCCCAGGTGAGACTGGTGGCATGTCTCCAAAGCTGTCCTAAAGTTAAAGTATGTTACATGGTCATTCAGTTTTCATCCCCCAGGTCTTCATATGAGGTTGGTCTTTAAGTCTGTAACTGTTTATGAGTATCTTTTCGTCATCTTCAAAAATGATTTCCAAATGAGTTTGTTCCATGTGCCTTCTGGAATTTGATGATGCTCTCTACCTCTGCTTTTTTACTTTCTCAGGTGTGAGTGTGGTGGTTCATGTGCTTATTAGGAATCTTCTGTGAATGCTATGACATTTTTTTTCTATAGGATACTGGTAATCCTGTCTGGAATAGAGTAGAGGAGAGCTAATGCATTTGGTACTTGGTAAGCAAAACAAAAAGTCCATAAGAAAATCAAAGATTGTTTTCAGGATTTATAAACCAGTNAACCCCATACCAGAGATACAAACAAACCCCAAACAATCAAAAATTGAGTACCTGTTCTTATTGCTGTAGTTCAGTAATTAAATTTTAAACATTGTGTTGATCCCAGTAGGAGCATGTCATATTGGCATATCTGCAGACTAGGAAATTATTTTTCCATTCTTCTTTTGTACAAACTATTGAAGGAGGTGGCTTGATTCAGGAGGTTTTTGAGAGGGAGGCTGTAAAAGTACTAATTTTCTAATTGTATTTGTCAGATCTTATCTAGGATTAATTTGACAACATGGAATGATGTTTTCAAAATTAAGTATTTTGCCAGCACAGTATCTGTTTCAAATTACTGTCAGTAAATTCTGAAAATTATTTTCTGAAGGGAACTTGGCAAAATCTGCATGTTAAGTGCAGATTAGAGTAGTTGAAAGGTGCTTTTTATGTTGTATGGGGTTTGATTTTGAGATGGTTCATCCTGAAGTGGATGCCATGATTATATGTTGTTGTGGACAGTTTCCACTGTGGAAGCAGACTGTATGTGTGTACTTCAAAGAATTAATCATTTGGATAATACTGCAAAACAAATAATTAATTTTTTCTTTTAACCTCTGCGTAAGGAAACAAGATGCTTTGTAAAACGGGTGCTACACACTTACTGATATTCATGACTTGAATGTTTGCTGGATTGAGCTTATTTCCTTTGGAGTAAATAAAAAACAGTACATGCTCTAGAAGAAACATTAGGATTGTACTGGTGTAGAGATCACTTCTCAATCAGACATCCTCAGGATTTAACAGTGGAGGAGTTGAGCTCATATTTTACAGCAGGGGAAATGTGCAGTAGCAATCTCCAGACTCTGCTTACCAAAATTAAGAATGACAATTTTTGTCATATTTGCAGCTGTACTTATTTTTAAAGATTGGAGTATGTTCACATAGGATTACCCTTAAAATCAGAGTATTTGTTTTGGTATTGCCCATAGACCAATTAGTGCCCTGACCCACAGCAACTTTTCCAGCAGTCTTATAATAACATGTAGATTTAGTTGTTGGACTGATTGTTTGCTGAACAAGGACACACGGGTAGTCTGCCAAGGTGAGCGAAAGGACTTTGCAGAGCAGGTATCTCCTTGAAATTCTCATCTTGTTTCCATCAGAGTTAAAGAACTGATATCTGATATCACTAGAGAATTATAAATGCAAATGTGAGTGAAAAGTCACTAAGTGAATGACTGTGTTAAATGTGTTATTGATTTGAGTCTGCTAAACCAGACTCAATTGATATCCACTGAACTACAAAACAAAGCCACCAAACACCTAGCCTAATGACATATTCATATAGCTTTTTTGGTCTCCATTTTTTAGGAAGTTGTTCCATTCATACTTGGCCTTGTTTGAGTTGGCAGGCATGGAGAGCTTCAACATTTTAAGAAACCTGCTACTGAAAATAGTAAAGGCTGAATTGTTTAGATTTTTTTAATAGATAGAGCTATTCTGATAAAACTGGAAAGAACATCATCACAGATTACAATACATTTAATGTATTCTTTGTTACTCTTCCTTGTCATGTGTTAGGGTTGGTTTTGGCACTCTTGCTTCTATCTTCCATGCTCCTAATGAAAGAATTATCAGTAGTGTGAACTTTGTATTTTTCAGATTGGAGAATCTTAAAGATGCCTTTACAAACAGAACTCATTTCATGTGGACAGCTTTGTCATCTTGGACCAGAAATACTGGTGACCTTGAAAGAAGAAAAGGTAGACTATGGGCCCAAATTGTAAGACTCTTCAGAAAAACATGGAGATGTGTCATGTAGAGGTAGCTGTGAAATATTTATTGTTTTAATAGTTCATAATAAAGTATCTTTAATAATCTACTCAAGATTCAGCAATTTACTTTTAGCATAGCTCTTCACCAGAAAATGAAGCAAAAGTTTCTTTCTTGTAAGAGAGACAGAAAGAGAGAGGTAGATACCCGTGACTGTGAAATTTGAACTATGCCCTGGATGGCAGTTTTGAGTTATGTTAAACATGTCAAGTTTGTACAATAAAAATTTATTGGTAAATCTGAGAAAGACATACTTCTATGAGAACATAATTAGTCACTCAATGTGAAATCTGACCAAATGCAGTCAGAGTATCCAAGTTTCTCTGAAGTTTTCAGTTCTTGTTGTTCAGGTTTCTCTTGGGGTTGTTGCATTGCCGTGTGGCTGTCCTGCTAGAACAGTTGAAAGTCTAACAAAGTGACAATAGCAGTGCATGTTGGTGTGTAGCATAGGACAGTGTATATATGCAGTTTAATGTCTGTGCTCCAAGGAAAGGAAGTACAAGTAAGGGTGCTAGTATTCTTTCTTTCTTTCTTTCTTTCTTTTTTTTCTTGACTGCAGATAACCTATTGTTTGGGATTTTCATGAAAGTTATGCTTTATGATAATCAGATCTTACTGTAGTAGATGGATTTAAAATTTCTTTTAGTTCACTTTTAAAGCAAAATTACTTCCTGCCTCTTGTAGTGACTCTAGTGATAACTGACTACTGTGAACTTGAGTTGTCTGAAATAAATATGTAATATAGCTGAGTAACTCCTTGGATGTGTTATACCACCTAAAGGAGAGCCAAGATGGTATCTGGTAAATAAAAATATGGTTTCTTCATGCTGAGCTGTGTTGCTCAGCCCAAGGACCAAGAGACTGTGGTGGGACCACAGGAAGTGTCTTATTTTTGCCATTATTTCTGGCCACAACAGACTAAATCTGATTTTATTCTTTGCCCCGCATCTGAGACTGCTTGACAAGACCTTGACAGTAGAGTACGCACCTAGCATGTCTACATGGATACACTCTTTGTGACTCCTTTTACATTTAACTATTTCCATGTCACAACTGAGGCTTCAAATTTGTGAGTTAAGAGTGGTCATGCTGATTGTGGAGTGAGGATATTTTAAGATACGGGGAGAAGAGAAGGAAGAAGCTTTCTTTGGGTTCTCTCTTCCATATGCTTTTGTTCTTTCACTTCCTTCTCTTCCTTACCTCTTTCCTTCTGTCTCACTGGATTCGTTGCTCAAAGTGCTCATGTAAGGTGCAATAATGTTCAGTGTGACTGGTAAATGAATGGTTGTGGCTTGGGAAGATTGTAAGCTTGTGCCCTGCATGTCTGACTTGAAAGTTCATGAATGCAAACTTGAGGTAACATAATGGCTTGACTTCTTCAGTAGTAAATCATCTTTCATTCTTCTGAAATAGTGACAACTGACCAAAATTTCTGGGCAGGTAACCATACTTATCTATTGAAAAATGACAAATAGTTACATTCCCTGTGTAAGAAGCACTTTTGTGTAGTCTTTGAAAATTGCATTCTCATGTGCATTCTCTACATGTAGATTTAGGATGGGATTTCACATGTCAAAGAACGAAATCTTTATTACTGTTAAGGGTATCAACAGAAACCAGCAGTCAACATCCTTCAGTTTTTGATTACATGAGAATAAATCCTGTTCATTTTCAGTTCTTTTGAGCACTACAAAAATGAGGACAGTGACTTCAATGGAAACTGGAGTATGCTGTTTACTTACATTTTAATTTTTAAAAAAGAAAGTGTTTAGGAGAGCAGCTGAAGGTGTTCCTTAATAAATACATGGCTTAGATTCAGATTAAATTTCAATAGAAGCTGTAACTCTCAAGCATGTATTTGTACAAAATGATCTGTTATGCCTCTATGACATTTGGAAATGAAAATTTCAACTCCTTTTATATAAATACAGTCACTTTAAGATGTTGGGTAAGCATATGTAGTTAATGGTGAGTTTGATAAAGTAGCGAGAGATTTCACTGTTGTTTATTGGCTGGTTTGTGCCAAAACAAAGAGGTTTTAGGGAGTTCGTACTCTTCCAGCAGATGACTTTGTAGTAACCTTCATTACTTCCTAAAAAAAAAAAGAGTAAAAGTGAAGCAGTATAAGAAATGGTTCACTGCAACTTAGTGCTCAGCAGCCTAATTAGTCAAATACCGTGTGCCTACCTCTGCATGAAATAGCCTATTTCTTTTCAATGTAAAATAGGAATTTTCAGTTTTGGAACAGTCTGAAGAGGCCTTTGTTGCAAATGACCACTGACTTTTTTAGTATTTATTCTTAAAAATAATGAAGGTCAGCATGGTATCCATAGTAACTGCATGCAGCTTCCTCATTAATCTTGGCATACTGCTGTAATAATGAATTTAGTTTACTACCAGTAAGTTTTCATGTTTCAGGAGGAAATCTTTATTTGAGAACTGGATTTGATCTAGTTTCTATAACAAAGAAATCTTGAATATTGTTGCTTTTCTTATCTTCTATATACCTTCTTGTGAGTTGCTGTGGAGGCCTAAACAGCAACCCCCTAGAGCAATCTTAGCTTGCTGAAGTCTGCATGTAATCAAGCAATACAAAACTTTTTTACTTGGAAAATTGCTTCTTTCTGAAGGGGAAATAGTGCTTAATGGGAATATAGCAATCTATTTTCAACTCTATTAGTAAAAGGAAAACATTGATTTGTAAACCTCAAAATTAAAATGTTTAAGTATTATGTGAATATGATCACGCCAGAATTAGGACTTCAGAAAGTCATGCGATAGCAGTATCGCACCCTTCATGTGTAGACAAGGAAGACTTCTGCAATAGCAGGTACATCACAGGGGTGCTTTGAAATTTGACTTTCTGATTACTTCTGTTCACCATCAAGGAATTGGAGAAGGAGGAGAACGTGCAACAGTGAACTCAGTGCAATACACCTAGTAAAATATTTGATTTAAATTGCTCTTAAGTGTTAGGCATTGCAAATGTTAATTTCAATATTATGGAGGCTCTCTTAAGAGAAATTTTATTGTTGCAGGACAAAACACAATCTTGTGGGTATTTCAGTAGCAAGTTGTTGAAGATAAGTGAAATGGTTCCATTCTTGAGGGTGGTGGTGTTTTCCTTCATACCCTGTATCTCTCTATTAATGTTTACTCAAATATAAGTGGGTTTGGGTTGGTTTGGTTTTGTTTTGGTTAGTTGATTTCTTGTTTTGTTGTGATGTTTTGGCTTTAAGTTAGTTGATGGTGATGCTCTTTTAAACTGATCAGGTGGGATTCTCATACTGAAGGTAAATATTTTCAGAATTTTGTCAACTTCCTGATATTTTCTTGTGAATGTGATCTGTTTTGCTGTTAATCTTTACCTTTACATATAGCTTTATTTAACTATTTTATAATTATTTATACTTTTACTTCAACTTTCACAGTATATTCAATGTAGAAGTCCATTTCTGAGAGTTCTGGAAATGAGGGTGTAAGAAAGTCAAGTCATAGGAATGTAAAGAAAAAATGTTTTATTTGTATGTATTTCAAATGTATAAGTATTTATAAATGAACAGAAAATATATAAAGACATCTGAACACAAAACCATCTTTATATATAAAATTGAGAATTTATATTCTAATATCTTGCATTTAGAAACTGTAAATTTAATGTAAGTTTTGAATCTAGAACTTTATTCTCAAATATGGAAATAAGGTTTTCTTCAGATTTAGCTGAACAGTTATAGGTTGGAATGTTTCAGAAGCT
>VWZI01020597.1:78915-96118 GCA_013396835.1 Psilopogon haemacephalus | reverse complement strand
ATTAATTTCCCCTCTAAAGGTGACCTGCCACTCGACACTGGTTGACAGTTGCAGCAATGTGTAATAGTAGTCTGTTGCTGTAAACATCCCCGACTGGAAGCTGTATCAGTTCTAGCTTTCAGTCAGATGTTTGCTGCACCTGGCTATTCTTGGACACCATTGGAAGGAACAGTATCTGCACTCATCTGAATATCTTAACACTGTTTATGTAGACACAGTTGGATTTTCTTCAAATGGATTAACCTGATTGTTATGAATAGTACAGATATGATTTCTTGAACTCCAGTGTGAAACGCAGATGGAAACCTGTCGTGGGTGTATTGTGGCACAGCAGAGTTCTTTGCTGCTTTGTAGTGTGAGCTACGTGTTTTGCTTCACTGAAACATAATGGCCAGTGGTGGTTAATTTCCTGCACAGTTATCCATAAGTCTGACTTGGTTTAATGAATTGCCCTTTTTAGCAGCTCCTGTTGCGTAAAGCTCTTAGTAAAAATTATTATAAGTGCTGTCAAATACCTAGCAGGCATATTATCTGATGTGCCTTGCTTTTTGTTTTTTCCTGAAATTCTGTGTTCCAAGCCTCCTATGAGAGGGTGGTGTTCTTATTGTTTGTAAGCTGGATATAACCCAAGGCCAAAATAAAGGTTAGAAAAATAAAAACACAGGATGCATTTTTGCACTAACAATGCATAGTGTATACACTTGTTCATGGTATGATCATCTTGCTTTGTGCTGCACCCCACAATGACACTACGGTGATTTATTTTTCATGTAAGTAACAGCTTTTGAAAGTACCTCGTCAAAATTAACTCTTCACTGAGTCAGTTCCAGAACATCTTAAAAGCATCATGACAACAGGAATAGCTATATGCAAACCTGCTACAGCACTTTTCACTTTTCTTGAACCGGTATCTGCAAATGCTGTTTCCTGGATTTCATCTGAGGTTTTTTCACCCTGTTTCTCTCTGGCCTTCTGTTTTCAAAGGAATGGCCTACACAAGTATTCACTGCTGCTGCTAAGAAATAAATAGTTTTGTCTCTCTATGCTTTCCCCTCCCAAAAAGGTCTTTTTATTCCCTAACAGAAGGAAAACTGCAAATACAAGTAGTATTTGTTCAAATTTGCTATACTAATACTGTAGATCTTTCACTTGAAGTGAAAGATTTATTTCATTTATCAGAATTAAAACTACTTAGATTTCTTGGTCCTGGGAAAGTAAACACGTTAACTCATAATTAATCTAGTAGATGTTTTGGTTAGCACTGTCTTAACTTTTCCATGTACCAGATAACAGCAGTGCTTTTTAGGTTTGTGGGTTTTTTATAATTTCAGTTCATGTGCAGTTTGTTAGTCTAGTCTTGTGAAATTTTGTGTGTACACTTACTGTTCTAATATCTAATACTTGTACTCAAACATAGCTGTCATATTTGCACATGAAAACAAACTGAAGTGACTTGTAACTGCAGGAAATAAATACATTTAAACAATACACTGCATTTTGTTTCTTTGGATTTTTTTTTTGTAATTTTCTTAAATACAAAGATCTCCTTTTCTACACATGAAACAAAAAGTACTGAACATCTTAACAGGCCTCAGACATGGCTTGCAACTCAAGAAGTTGGCATCTCTTTAAAGTGTTGTCCAAATCAATATTTATGATGTGACTCTGGATCAGTTCACAGTACTGGGATATTTGGAAGGGGTGTTGGAAACTTGGCCTGCTAGCTTGTGTACTTCTGCTCTTGGGGAGGAGGAGCTACACCAACTATTGCAGAATTAAGACAGCATAGAGCCACAGCTGTAACAGTGAATTTTGGGAATGCAGGAGGTATTTGACACGTCAGCCTGTTGATCAAGAAGCAAGTTATCCTGTCTTCTTAACATGAAGCTTGTTACTATTGCTTTTTTTTTATAAAGGGTCTTGGATCAGTTTCTGATGTTTTGCAGTGCATTAATTGTGAAGTAAATGAGGAATATCTGAATGAAACCCAGTTTGGATGGTCCAGATGTCAGCAGTGGAATTTGGGTGGCTGTCATATGCTGTATATGCAGGTGCAATGTACAGTTACTGTTGGATATGGGAGCTAGGGAGGAATGCTAAAGTTGAGGAAGTGGAGTTCCTGTGAAGGCTGGTGCTTGGGTTCTGGATTAATTGTGGTTTTTCTCCAAATGGTTTTTATGATTGCTTTAAAGTCCTTAGTGACTCTAGACGGGCCTTCTTGAAGCACTATCATTCCTTGCTGTGAACTCACAGCTGCATTCAGCAGAAATGCTTGAGCTCATATTTTTCTTCATACAAAGAGCTACTGTTAAGCATTTGGAGGGCTTTCCTCCCTTCCTCCTCTGTGTATGAAATAATCTACATCTGTGGTTCTTTTCCCCAGTAAATCTCCACACCACCTGTTCAGAAATGAGCTTTTAGAAGATTGAGGCTTGGTTTCTTGGCTGATTTGATTTACTGATGTAGTCTTTTCCTGGACTGCAAAGATCTTGTTTGCTTGAGATTAGACATTAAATGAAATGTAACTGTAAAACCTAAGATTTTGAAACTAAAGTAATAGTATTCTGCTCTCTTGCTGTTACAGTGACTTCTGATTGCTAAAGCCATGTGGAGGAAAATAAGAATGAGAAACATTCAAGTAAGAGTACCTTCAGAAATTTCTGGAGGTGGAATGGGAATAAGTTAAACACAACACAAATGTAACGACAAACGCTGTAAAATTTAGCACACTTTCCTTAGTGTTGGAATGTTGAACACAGGTTTTTTTTTTGTATAAACAGTTTGAAATGGACATCTTTGAGGACCATTGCCTAGATTATACCCATTAATCTCCTATATATATTTTCATCTTGAGTTTCCATTTTGAAAGCCAATTCAAGATTTTTAGAAGGTATCTATGCTGAGCACCAAGGGCCTTTGCAGGTAAGTTCAACAGAATCATGGAATGGGCTGGGCTGGAAAGGACCTCCAAAAGGTCATCTAGTCCATCTCTATCTGCAGTAAGCAGTGGTATATTCAGCTAGATCAGGTTGCCCAGAGCTTTGTTGAGCCTGGTCTACACAGGCTCTGGGATACTTCTGTTTTGAAGCAGCATCAGAGACTGTACTGTTTAGATATTTAGTAAATGTTTAAAATGTCTTCCATTTTCATAATGTTGGTTTGAATTAAATGTTGCATGTACCTTATGAGTTGCACAAGTTTTAATACACAGTATATTGAAATATGTCCATGCAGATTCATTTGTTGGATATCTTGAAAGCCAGTCCTGTATTTATATTGTTAAGCTAATTTTTAGTTCCTGTAAACATCCTACACTCAGCTATAACAAGTAGTAGGGCTGGGGGGTGGATGTTTACTTCAACTGACTTGGAAAGGCAGCTTTCCTCAATGATCAAGTGACATATTGGCAAGAACAGAATAATATTTTTTCAGTAGTATTGAAATAAGCTTTTGCTATTAATTCCTGTGGGAGTATGTATTTCTATAAACATCTTAGTACTTAAATTATGATTTATATTTGCTGTATAAAGGTGTACATGTTTATTGTGAAGCAGTCTTTAACTGATGAAATTGTAACTTTTTCTAATTGCAAATAAACGGTGATATATCTTTGCTTGAAAAGTAACTTCTCATACCCTGGTAATAGAACAATAATCTAAAATCCTACATTGAATGTTCAGTTCTCAACCACAGCAGTGATTTGTTATTTATTTACTTGCTTATTTTCAAGGAGGGCAATGCAGGAAAAGCCCTAGTAGTTTTTTACATCTAATGAATTAAGGAAAATCTAGTTTTGATAAGGAAACTAAACAGGAAGACAATGAGGCAGTCATCTTTTGCTTTCCTTGTAACTGAATTCTTACATTGTTTTAGCTTTCAGAATCCCATTCCCACTAGTGATGAATATATTGTATGGCTCTAGCATTTGGGAAGTGTTAAGTACCAAATTTAACTGTTAAAAAGTGACTCAAATATTTTTATTCAAATGGAATAACGAATGACATGGGACTCATTGTTACCATGAAGCATAACCTGGTTTCTTGAGGATCACTTTTACAATTTCCTAACCCCATTAATACTTGTAAGACTTTCTTACTTAGGCAAAGACCTTATGAAAATTATCATAAGAATTTTTCTGCATTTAAATTGTCATACATGAGCATCTTTTTGTTAAGCTTTTTGTCAAGCTTGTTATATTTTGCTTCCAAACTAACAGGTCTTTACCTTGCAGAAGTCCTTGTAGGTAGATTACATGCAATATATGGCACTGCAAACTGCATGGAAGAAAATGGGTCAGATTCTGTATTTACACAGAATTTTGGTGTCTGAACACTGCAGCACAACTGTATGTTTCTGTGTGTGCATCTGTATGTAAAAAGCTCTAATGGGTTTTAAAGTAATGTATCTGTTTATGCATGGGGTGAACTAAGGTGATGTGAGGGATGCTACCTGTCCTCCTTAGAGGAGAGGTCATGAAGAAGCTTACCTCCCAAAACCTATCTGCATGTTTTGCAGATTCTGTTTCCCCAAGTTAGAAGCCTTGTGGCATCCCGGTGTTAGAGAGAACTTCACTAGAGGTTGATGATGTATCTCTTCTTCACGCTCAAAAAAACATCCTGAAGTTGCCATGTTCTGGGAATATCTGATTTTGACAGCAGGACACAAGCACAGAATGCAGAGAGGTGAGAAGGATGTACCTATGACACTAACGCGCTGCGGTTCTGCAGCTGTGCGTGACGTGGTGGTTAATGTTGACATGCTTTTGACCTGTTTCACTAATGACTGCTACCTTTGCTCATGTAAAGGAGCAGGCGGTGTGTACACATCTGTGCACTTGCTGTTCTTTCTCAGGCTAGATCAGCTCCCTTGCTTAGTGTATTCTGCAGTGCCATATGCTGATGTAGCCATGGGATAGTGCAGTGACAGGAAAAATAAAGGGTTTGTTGGCAAGACAGAATCCTGAGATAATGTTACTGCCAACAAAAGGATGTAAAGATTCATGTTTCCAGCAAGTGCCTCTCTCAGGAACTGATAGCACGGACAGTGACTAAATCTAAGCAGATGTAGAGTGTATTTGGTGTTTCAGCAGGTTTCAGATGCATTTGAGATCTAGAATTTATATTGTGCAAATATAAATATGCCTAGAGACTCACTGTTTCTCATTTGTTTGTTTTTTTTAGTATAGACAGAACAGTTGTGACTGCTTTTGATAGGACACTTAAGTAAAAGGCAAAATATTAATAAAAATGAGAAGCCTATTGAAGCCTGAAATGTAATTAACATAGTTTGAGTTTAAGAGTGATTTCAGATTTGGGGGGTTAAACTTTCTCTTAAGGGCATCAAAACCAGCATCATGAGATTAAATTCCTAAAGGTAAGTTGAAAGGAGTTTGCGGACTTTTTGTAGTGTATAATATTTGGGGTTTGATAGGAAAATTACTTATGCCTGTGTGCTTCCTTCCCTGTGTCTTGCTGCACGTGAAGGTGCTGTAAGAGTGTAAGCTTCTAACTTTTTTAACTTTCTGTGAAGATCTTGAGAACTACATACACTTATTTTCATACTACTCCTCAGGCATATTTATTGGGTGATGAATGTCATTCTGGTTTGTCCTAATGTAAAAATCAAGAGTTAAACTTCTAGAGTATTTGTTCAGAAATTCCAAACATTAAAAAAAGCACATCACTGCAGAACTCGAAGCTCTGTTTTAAATCACGTAATTCACATTTTTATTCCATTGTGTTGGTGCTTTTTAAGCAGATAAGGCATAATCCCACAGTGCCAGTGATAGTATAAAACAAAATTGGATAAATAGCTAGGAGAAGGATACAATAAGCATGCTTTGTAAGAATGTCTGGCAGTTTTACATAGATATTGCTGCAATGATAAGCCACTTAATGTTAGCTGAAAATTAAACTTCTATTGAAAAACACATAGGCACAATTAATGCCATATTTTAATGGCAATTTTGGAAATACGCATTTATTGTCTGTGTAATCCTTCCTGTTCTTTGTTTTATGAAAATCCAAATGCATAAATAAAAGTACACTGATACTCATCTTTCTTGTCTATTGTGGTGTTCACTAAGATTATTCTCCCTGTAATTGCACTCCTTAACCAGCTACACCAGTTGTAACCACCTTAATTCAAGTTTTACAGTGGTTCTGTGGTGACTAAAGGTGTAGCTAAGCCTACTTAAATATTATTTTATAGTAGTTGAGTATGAGTACTAAATGTCTTAGCTCTGATGCTGAAGTCTGATGCTTTCCAGTTTTGGAAAGCTTTAGGTTAGTTGTTTTGGAGTTTTTTTTCCTCTGTTGGGGAGCAGCAGACCCCTAACATACATCTTTGAGAGGAAAGCCTAACCCATGTAATCATGCCTGGGCCCTGTAATCAGAGCAAGGGAGATGTAGTTTATGATAGTCTGAATCATTTGTCATCTGATAACATCACTTTCTATGCAGAGAAATAATTTCCTGTAAACATGACTTTATCTTAAAAATAGCTATTTTAATAAAGTGAAATATTTTTCTAAACTTTACACAAGCCTTATCTTTGACAGGAAAAAAAGAGGAGGTGACAGGAATGGAAAATGCTATGTGAACTGAACTGTCTTTACTTAAGGTTACAGAAAACATGCTGAAAACAAATACATTAAGAGCAGAGCTCAGTGCATTTTTTTATAAACACTTTTCCCAAGTATTAATAAATCAGTTGATCTGCCTCCCAACTAATAGCAATCTGTTAATATTTTTGGAGATGTTTCCAATTTAAATGAATTAATAAGATAGCAAATCTCTCCTTAACCTGCATTCCAACTAAGTGTTAATGGTCAAAAACCTTACAGCTGAGCGATTTCATGACAGAGAGTATCTTGCTAGCGCACACTACATGTGAAGTCTGGCTGCTGTAGCTACTGTAGGTGGCTTCCTGCCTTCTGTCTGCAGTGGAGATATAATGTGTATCCAGTATTTTCTCTTCTGCAGCTGCTCTAGTTCTCCAGGTGTAGGCACTTGCATTCAAGATAGTTAAGGAATTATTTTCCACTGCTACATGACTCCCTAGAAGTAAAAGAAGAGTTCTTGCTCCTGAGGAAAGATATCAGAGAAGCAAATAGCACTAAGGCAAAATCAGAGATGGTGTCTTTGGTGGCTTTAGTATGAGAGTACAGAAAAGGGAGAAATGAATCCTCCAAGTTTAACAAAAAAACAGAGGAATGAGAGACCTTTTTAAAGGCACTCTCTGGTTTTCTTTTTTGTTAAAAGGTAGCTCTTGCTCTGTAATGGAATTTGTTAGATGCACCTGTCTGAATGCAGCTGAAGAGTTGCTGTGGCCTAATGAGGGTTGTGTAAGTGCCTTGACCTCTAAGGTTTGTTCAGGCTCCCTTTGCTTAGCTCTCGTATCAGGAACAGGTACATGAATTTTCACTGCTTTAAGCAGAGCCTGTCCTTCAATCTGAGCCATAGCTGTGTGTGGAGTAAGGAATATTGTGCTACCTTGTGGGTTTTTGGTGGGGTTCAAGGGAATTTGCATTATCAGGATTAGGTGCAGAGGAGTATTTCACAAGGTACCACTGAGATGGTACATAAGATGGTATTTTCTTATGTGTGTCAAAATACCAGGCAAGTCTTACAGATTGTATTGACTAGGGAAAGAGGATTCTCCAAACCCTCCAATTTGGAGAATGCCTCTGTGAAGGCCCAAAAAAATTGATATTGTGAAGACAGTCTGTCCATCTCTGACTGATAAAATGTCATTACAAACATTACACAGAACAGAGCCCAATCTCAGCGGGTTTTGGACACATCACAATTGGTCTTCATCTTTTTATGCAGAACAGGAAAACTTCACAGAGCGTAAGAACCTGAGCTTTTATAAAAAATATTAAAGTAAATTGTGTAAGAATATTGCACTTATCAATTGTTTTCTAATTCTCAGGGTTTATAAAGTAATAAGGTGCTGAAGTAGCCCTGGAAATAGCATTTCCCAAAGTCAGCATGCTACTTCAAAATTGTATCCTCTGCTCCTTGAAGGCTTGACAGTGTGTGGTGGTCTTCTGACCTATATCACAGAGAGATAACAAAATATTAACCAAAAGGAAGTATTCTCAGTACTATTTTATCGCTCAGTTTTAAGTATGTTAGATGTACACTGTGACACATCTGCTCAACTGACTGGTCAATACAGAATTGTGAAGAAACTTGCACCTTAAAATTTTATAAGGATTTTATGTGCTTTGTAGGAGTGATTTAAATTGTCCCCTTGGTAACTTTAATCCTGAGAGTTTTTTTCCAGTTAAACTTTTGTTGGTTAGCAGTACTTAAACACAGAGTTGATAGGGAGAGAACAAGTAATATGTCCCTTTACAGTGAAATGGAATAAAACTTTGTTTCTTAAAAATATCTAAGAATGAATATTTGGCCATGATATAAATTGATTTTTGTGAAGTGAGAGTGGGGTCTAAGTTTACCGGGGGAAAGAAAAAAAAAATTTATCAGTGATAGATTTTGCCCATTTATCTTAAGTGAAGATACTAAAATGGCAATATCTACCTGCCCCCCCCCCCAAAAAAAAAGACAACAAAAAAAAACCCAAAAAAATCATGCCCAAACTATTTAGTTTGTAGTCAATCATAATATGACAACATACACAAGCTGCCTAAGTGTATAATGTCTGTTTACTGCCACTGTCCTCAGTACAGTTGCTCTTTAGAGTCACTCCCCCTCAGCATTTGCTAAACATGAACTCATTACCCTTAGAAGCCTTCATTAAAACTCTGTCCTTGTGTCAGATCTGTTGACTTTGGGCTTTTCACTAGGTCTAGGTACTGTTCTGAGACAGCTGCCTGCCCAGCTTAGCAGTATTGCACTTGATTCATAGTTGTACAGTTGTGCATTTGACTCACAGTTGTATATGCATTATTGTAAACATGGTGGGCTACAGACCTTTTCACTTGCTTGTTTATTCTGTTCTGCAGGAATTTTATCAGTAATATTGCACTGGTAAATAAATTTACATATGAGCTCTGCCTTCCTCTTATTAAAAAAGTGAAAAACAAGTTAAGAAGTTTAATGTTTTGTGCAGATGTTCTCTACATTATGATTGATTTTATACTTCTTGTTCCACTGAAATTGATTGGTTTTCTGTAGGCTTTCAGTGAAGCACAGATTTCAGTTTTGCTCCTTTCTGAATCTTTGATTTTGTTTTTTTTTTTCCCTACTGCTCTTACAAGTTCCTGGTTTGTTTTTTTTTTTGCTATTTCTTTTGACTGCTTGAAGTGTAAATGCAAGGTATTGTACAATAAAGGCTGAAGCTGGCATGAGGCAGGATGGTGAATAAGAAAAAAAATTCAAATTCAACTCATGAAAAATCAAGATGTAGTTTTCTAGGTATTTCTAGGGCTGTGCTGGTAAGAATGTCAGCTAAGTACTTCAGCTGATGAAGCAGTAGTTAGTATTATGAGATCTCCATCAGCTATATAGTGACCCTGTTACAAGACAAAATACATGTGTGTGTGTGTGTGTGTGTGTGTGTGTGTTGCTTTTCACTTGGAAGTGCCTAATACCAAGTTGCTGTGCTGTAGCTCACTGAAGTAGTGCTCTGAGAGCAGAAAGCCGAGGTACATGTCACATACGTGGGGCAATGGTGCGGTTGTCTTCTGGTGCCTGAGAGTGCAATGGTAACATTACTCTTAGAGCCCTCTTGGTGTTCCTGAAGCAAAATGGTCATAAAACTGGTTTGGAAAGAACCAGTTCTGCACACTCTAAAAGAAAGCTCAGGGGTAGATATTATAATCTAAAAAGTTATTTAATGGCATAGACTTAGTCATTCAGTTCCTACTTTGCTTTCCCTCCAGGAATGTCAAGGGCATTACATGTATGTTGTGAGAGATGACTGGTAGGGATTCCTATAGGCTCGTAGTTAGAAAAGTTTGGTTTCCACTGTTCCAAATTGATTGTTGGGGGACAGAAGAAAGGAAGTGTGTCAGAAAGGCAGACAAGATAGGACAGGAAAGGCTACAGACAGTCGTTGACAGGCTGGTAGGTTTTAGGTAGGCATCAGTTCTTTGGGTGAAGGAGATGGGGGAATACAGCACTGTTTGAAGATTTCCTTGGAGTCGAAAATGACAGGCTTAATTTTGCCCTGATGGAAAAAACACACCATGACCTGGGCTTCCACAGTGATGGAGATGAGAAGCTTTCCTGACCTCTGAGAGGTTAGGAGAGACTAAAATACGTGTTTCTCTGTGACAGTGGGCATGAGGGAGTTTGCATAGTGCTGAGCTCTGACGTCATAGAGGTCACAGATTTGGTACTGAAACTCTTGCAGACCTGGCCTGCATGCACAGGACCTTCAAGGTACATAAAGATTCTGCTGGTTCTCAGATGAATTTCCTCCAATTCATCCAGATGGGATTTTGGGACATTCAAGAGTACTGAACTTTCCTGACTTCTTGTTTCAGCTGCAGTATATCCGCTATTGAAAAAAATCAGGTAAGTGAGGTGACACTAAACTAACGGCTTCCATTGCCTTGATCTCAGTCACAGCCCACACCTATTAGTGAGATTTGATGGTTGTTTTTTAGCAGAATAGTAGTGCTGACCTGAGAGTATTTAATTCAGTCTGTAGCTCTCACTGAAGGTCAGATTCTAGCTCTGTTAAATTCCACTACATCTGGGTGACTTTACTGATTTTAAAGGTATTTTCTTATGGCTTTTCATTAATATGAATGAGGTTATAATCAAGCATCAGTTATGGCTCAGAATATATCAGGAGATACTAAACCTGAGCAAAAGTAAACAGCTGTGTAAAGAATCTGAAGTGAACACAATACATAAGTGAGCTTAGCTAAACAAGTTTTGCAGAATTGACAGCTGAGATGACAGGAGCGATTAATTTATTAGCATAGTTTCCCTCTGCAAACATGAAAACCAAACTCATGTATTTTGATTAGATGTTTAAGTAATGGTGTCTGTGTTACAAAAATAAACCCCAGAACCTGTCATGTGATGTACTAATGAAAGCAGACTGAGCAGATGGTTTTTAGGGACTAGTTTGTTATGCAACTGTGCTGTTCTCCTGGAGAAAGAGAAGTGAGGCTGAAAGAAATACAGCTACATCTTTAAAGCTTCATTGTTCAGTCATCGTTAAAATAACACAGAAAATTATCTGAAGAATGCTCCAGTAAGAGAGGAAATATTCAGGTGTGCAAGCAACAGAAGTTGCTTTCATTGCTCAAATTGGGGAGTAAAATAATGTCATGACAGCACCAGAGTTACAAATTAAACATACTTGACAAATTTTTATCGTGGAGAATCTTGGATGGGAAATAATTCTTGGTCTAGGAAAACTGGTAGCAATGCCAACAGAACAATCCCAGGTACAGCGTACAGTTGGTTTAGTTTTTAGACACCGCACAATGAAGCTTTATAATGGCTGGATATGAATGTGAGATATGATTTTGAAGATTAATATTTATTAATTTTGTTATTCAGAAACTTGCTGTCAACCAGTATTTTTAATAATAATTGTTTCTTTGCACAGTCATGAAAACATTATACAGACTGAGATGGTGGCAGAGCAGGGCACTGCTCACCGGAGGTTTGAATGGGATGTGAACTTTGGCAGGGCACACCCCAAGTCCACTGCCTCACTGGAGGTGTGAATGGGGCAGGAAACGGTCTTCCTCCCTCCCCACCTCTGTCACTGGAGGCCTAGTACAATAGGTGTGAAGTGCCTTCTCCCACCGCTCCGTGGGCTTGAACAGGGAGGCAACAAATCACCTCAGTATACATATGGCAGCTGGACAGATTGCAGCAGGACTTTGCAAGGACTTGCTTGGACCTGCACTGGGACCTGCACGGACCTGGAGACACGAACCTCGCACGGACTTTGAGACAGTCTCCCATTTGTAAGTAGGGCAAAGCTGTTTCATGCCCAAACCTTTCCATTCTTCCTGATTTTTTCCTGAATTACAAGAAAAGGCATCATTGTGAAGACTTTCCCGACCGAATTAGAACCCAAACTTAAACTAATCTACACACAGATTGTGGGTGGGGCTTTTGGAAATTATAAAAGCTACATAACTTATAATTTCAGCCTCTTCAATCGCCCCCAATCAATACAGAGATAAACAGGGAATATGGAACACTTAAACATAACTAGCAACAATATAACAAACATTAAACTTGAAACTGGAAAGGGATTCTTAGTTTCTTTACACCTCTTGCCGACCTGGGGGCTCAACAGGCCCCTTTCTGCTGCTAAGAGAGAAGGTACTCAGGTTCACTTAATTTAAAGAATCTTGCTGGAGATCTTTTAAGAGGCTTTTGAGTGTTTACTCACAAAGTAGTCTCTCCAGATTTCTAGGGCTCCGTTACAGTATCAGTGTCCAAAGCACGTGGAGGGGTTGCTGTCAGTGGTTTCAGAGCCATTAGAGGCTTTGGAGCTCTCTCAGACTCTCTTCTCAGGAAGCTGGGGGTATAGCACAGTCTCTGACCTGGTTCCTCTTGACTCCTTATAGCTGGAAACTTGCAGAGGGGTAGGCAGGACACAATGAGACAGCAACACTGAGAGCACACAGAAGCAACAGTGGCAGTATCGGAAGGCATGAATACAAAGGTAGAGAGAGCCTTGTGTTACCTGCACATCTCCTTTCATCAGTGTATGCCCAAGACTAATGGGCCTTTGGACACAGGCTGGCCAATCAGAATGGCAGTTAGCCAGGCCTGACTGTATTAGGTAAAACCTGGGCTTTTTTTTTTTTTTTTTTTTTTTTTTTTCCTTTCTCCCTTCTTCCCCTCCCATGCTTGCTACTCTCAGCACAAAAGGTGAGGGAGAAAGGGAACATGTCTGGGCAAGCCAGGACATGTTCAGACCCACCATGACAAACCCAGGGGGACAAGCTTAAACTCAAGGAGTAATAAAGGAAATTCAGATGGCTTATACCAATTATAAATTTATCTAACTATTAGGTGTTTAACTGAAGCTTCTGTCACTTAGAGCTTAGATAAATGAAGTAATTTTCTCTTACACAGACTTCCAGAACAGTAACCAATTTGGTGGTGTTAACATTGCATTTTAGCAGCTGAAGTGTTTAAAAGATGAACACTATTTTGTGATTTTTAGGAAAACTGAAACTGCAGATTTCCTTTTAAACATTTTGTGGTGTAATCTCTACATGACCTTCAACATTCATCTGCGAGAGAGATAGGAGGATAAACAGTTAGAATTTGCACAGCCACTGTGTGGTGCATCTTCCTTCCTGGTAAGGAGCAAGAAACAATTAGGTGGTGATAGGATGTTTTGCCAGTCAAGCAATATTACTCCAAAAGAGGACCTATTTACAGCTTTTCTCTTTTAAAGGATATTTTTCTATGATTTTTTTTTTTTTTAAATGTCGGAGTGAAGTGTTGGGTTGTAATAACTATGAAAGCTATAATATGCAAAGACTAATGAACAATTAATATAAATTAGAGACTTTACCTTGTTTCTGAAGTAGGTATGTGCTCCTTTGAAGTGTTTAGATGGTCACAGTAGTCCCATCCGTCTCCTTGTGCAGTGTGGGGGAAAACCTGGATGCATCTGAAGACCTCCAGAAGCTGACAGGCTCTGAAGAACTTAGCTACAGACTTTTTTCCCACGTTAGCTTGTTTATTCATATGGAGCCAGTAGAGCCTGTATCTCAGCCACTACTGCTCCAATCCCAGTATCTTGATTTCAAATACTAGTGCAAGTGGGTTGAGAGTAGTCTGTTAGCTGCTGAATCTGAAAGGTGCCATCTGCAATCTCTCAAAATGGGAAATTCTTTAACTGTCTTCTGAGAAAAATGTAGTTAGCTGAATAACTATAGTGAATGCAACACTTGCAGACTACCTGAATTCTATGGTGACTTTTTTTTAATAAGAAGGTGTTACTGTCTGTGTTTTAAAAACATTCAGTTGCATGTATTTGACAGACAAATGTTAGAGTATAACTAGCAGTTACACTCTGTACTACAATTTTGAAACTAACAGGTATTTTTTTTTCATCAGAAAAGGAAAACTTCCAATAAGCAAGCTACCCTTTATTGTAAGGAAATCCCCATTACTTTTCATTTCTCCTTCTCTGGATGAAAGGCCTGGGCATATATTAATGTATGAGTAATGAATCAACAAGTACTGAATGAACTTACAGTTCCCTTATGCACTGAGCTCGATGGATGAAGACATTTCATATTCTACTTAAGCTTATGGTGGGGGGAAGCACTAGCAGTAACTGAAGTACAAGATGTGCATTTCTGTAGCACAAAGTGTATGTGGAAAGGAACATGAGTATTTTGGTCTGTATGTAAAATACAGATATTGGAGGAACTAAAATTATTTAGGTAGGTGGTGGTGGTTGCTCTCACTTTCATAGAAGAGAACTTAATGATATGCAGAGCTTGCAGAATATTTTTAAAGATTAAGAACACAGAAGTAGTCTGCTGGAGCCAAACATTATGATGCAATGTCTAATCAAATGAATATCATACAAATCATGTAGGAACTGTCAGATTTGTATCATTTGCAGTTTGGGTATATCATGATTGTCAAATTCATGCTGTAGAGGTAATAAATCAAAATCAACATGATTGATGCTGGTTTTCCTTTCTGCACAACTGTACTATAAATAGCTTGCTGTTCAGTGAGAGCTGTGGCAACTTTCCCAACAGGAATATTGTAACAAAGATGGCTCTCTTCTACACCTGTCTTCCTGTCTTTTCCAGTACCACTCTCTCTTAGTGGTAATAACAATATGCTATTTCTACTATGAATTTACATTTTCTGTTTGGCCTAAACATCTTTTCCTGAATTACAGTAAAGGTGAAGAGAATGAAAGCAAGCAACTGTTTAGATTCTGAACTGGGAGATGGGGGTGGGTGTTGTTTGTTGGTAAGGGGTTTTTGTTTGTGATTTTGTTGGGGGGTTTTGGGCCCTAGAGGCATGTTTTGGTTTGAGTTTTAGTGGGTTTTCTTTTTAATACATATATAAATAATCTGTTTTGACAATGTTACATTTTGAAAAGCTTCTGTTACAGTTTGCTTTCTTGCATACGTTTCTATCTCAGTCTGGTTGCATGGTGTTGATTTTGTACTGGACTGAAGCAACAGCACACAACAATGTTTCTTCTTAACTTCAGTTTTTAAAAATATTTATTGTCTCATAGCAGCCTGTGTAAGAAAGCAAACCCCCTCAATGAAAAAAGTATTTTAAAGAACAAAGAAAACCACCACTTAAATCTGCACAGTGTTCCAGCTGTGCTGCTGTCTCCAGACAGTCTGACATCACCTAGCAAAGGAAAAACATGCTGTATAGCACTAATAGGATTAAACAGTATAAACCTGCAAGCAGAAATGTGATTAATATGGGGCATTTCTAGGTTCTGCAGTGATTATATTGCTACACTGAGAAAATGAAAATCTGTATATTAAAAGCATTTTCAGTATATGGTGTGGGTTTTTTTCTTCCTGAAGTTATTTATAATTGTTGCCATTCTCTCAGGCCTGCAGGAGATAATTTTTAAATTAACTCTGCAGTGTAATCAGTATCAGTAGACTATACAATCCTGAGATGACAAGAATTATGATAAGCCTCATGCTAAGCTCTGGAGAGATTTGTATATGTGCAGTTTGCACTGCCCCATTTTTATTAGCATTTTCATTATAAAGTTGTTACTGGAAGCATAAAGTTAATGTTCTGTATCAAGAAAACAGCAATTATGCAGTCCTAAACAGAGAACTCCACATTAGACATTGCAGATAAAAATAACAAACAGATACAGTTATTTCTGACAGATACAGTGGGGACAAAAATGAGGCATTTACAGTAAAGCAATGGCATATTTTCTTTCTTAAGCATGAAATCAGTTGCAAAACAACCTCCTATAATTTCTGAGTATTCATATTATTTGCATTTTCAAAAGACAGTTCCAAAAGTGCATATCTTCAGATGGAGCTGTTTTCCCTTTGAAATCAATGTGAAAACAAGACTGAGATAAATAGGTGAATAGATTTGAAAATTCTTCAGACACTTCTACAGTGGTGGAATGACTTCTGGTCAAACAATGGAATAGGAATAACAGGAAATGTTATTCACACAAAAGTCAAGGTAAATTAACTTGAAGCACCTTTTGAGTTCCTTTGAGTCCTCTTCCAGAATCTATCTTAAGTAGACACTGTTGAATTCCTCCAAAGCTGTAACTATGGCTAGTGTTTTCCCTTAGTGAAAACCTATTTTACAAAACCCAGGAGGAGCTACTTCATTAGCCAACCAACTTGAGTTTTTTGCTCTCATTTAAACAGTGGTGCTTTTAGTTTTAAAATAATGAAACATTCCCTCATGTGGTAGTAATGTACATTTGCTTGGGTCTCTGAGCTGAAGTTGAAGGTGATAGACTACAGCATAAACTGAAACCTGATAGTTGCACTAATTGGCTTAAAACCTGTTTAAATGACTAAAGAGGAGAAGTTGTGGATCAATGAATGGTGGTACAGTTCCCATTCCTACTCTCTTGTCTGCTCAGTTGTCTCTGGGCTGGTTGAGAGCATTAATTTAGGTTACAAAGAAATCTTTTTTAAACAAGTTCTCTTTGTAGATTGTTTTGCAAATTGAGTATACAGAATTTGGCCACACAGGATTTAAGAGGTATATAATTAGACAGCAGTAAACTTACTGGCAAAGTCTTAACAGCTTGGGGTGGAAAGGAGTGGGAAGAGCATTGCACTGTTTTGTCTATGGGAAACTAACACCCTGCACTGAAGAACTTGGATCTGGAATTAAGTGTCTGTGTTTTTCATGACTGGGCTTGTGACTGAGTGGGCATTCATGTCAACTGTGTTTTGAGAGCATAGTTTGAGCATGTGTTTCAGTAGCAGTGCTGCTGGTTGTTGGGCCATTTGCCGGGTAATGAAGTTCACTACCTGCTTCCAATGTGCAGCCACTGAAACTGGCGTGGTTTGACTTCATAGGCCAAACTCTGCCTATGGAGAGCTGTAGTTCTTCAAGTTCTGTCATGTCTGTAACATGTAGCCTCAGAACGACCCTAAGAATTGCAGCCACATGGATAATGCAAAATAGTAAATTCTAGGAAATATTATCATAAATATTTGTATGTTGTTCCAATCAGTGTTGGGGAGGAGAATGCTTTTGCTCTATCAATTAAAAAAAAAAAAACCAAACAAAAAGGA